>JBAMJV010006631.1:0-234544 GCA_037951105.1 Echinarachnius parma
CACCATCGACATTATCATTCTTATCTTCATCGTCATCATTACCATCATCGGTACTATCATCATCATCATAATCATCATCATCATCATCATCATCATCATCATCATCATCATCATCATCTTCGCCATCGCCATCGCCATCCCTGGAAAAGACAAATATGGGCGATAGTGGGTCAGGAACCGCGGTGTAGCTGTTGATCTCAGATTCCGGACATGAGTCCGAGTTGGATACATCGCTCGCATGATTCGATATAGATTCATAGTTGTCGTCGCTAAGGATGTCGTCATTAAGGGTGTGGTCATTGGATGTTGGGTCAGTGCAGCTGGTATGCCTTGGAGGGAGATCTGGGAGTGTAATTGATAATTCCTCGTAGTGATTCTATACGGGGGAAATAAAGACAAACAATGAGCTAAAAGGCTGGAAATGAATAAGTAAGGTGACATTACAAATTTTGTTAAATAGGCGCAATGGACTGACTGTAGCAGTAAATAAATAAACATATATTTTCAATAACAAGACGCTTTTAATTTGAAAATGTTCGCCCTGTTTTATAACACATCACATTACATTTTTACCAAAAGTCGTATTTGTTAATGTATGATTGATGCAATAAGTTGCATATACTCGGTATATATGTAATTATAGTGCAAGATCGCATATTTTCGATATGTGAACGACAAAATTATTCCCATCGTGTATGTGATGGTATATAAGATTACACCTCCACCATTGTACGTAGCAAGGATTGTTGAAGCTAGCTTGTAATATTGTTGATAGAGCTATAAGTATCCTAGTTAATTCGTGTGCAACCTGTTGTGCTACAGTGAAAATAATAAATACATTTCTTCCTTGGAATGATGCACATAGTTCATTGATTCGCCATTGAGAAGATACAGCTTACCTTAATTAAGATCATTAACATGTATGGTAGCCGTTACAAAACATCAACTATTTACGAATTTGTGTTAATAAAATGATATGGCGATCCCCTTCTTACATTATGAATAGCGACCCCTTTTTTTACATTATGGATAGCGACCCTGAGTTCATATTATGAATATCGACCCTCTTCTTACATTATGTATACTGGTATTGCGACCCTCATTTCGTATTATGAATAGCCACCTCGATTTTGTTTAATAAATAGCGACCCTTTTCTTAGATTATGAATGGCGGTCCTTATGAATAATGAACATTTTTGTTTCAAATATAGCGCTCCTTATGACAAGTTGACACTTACGAATAGCGGTCCTTATGACAAGTTGACCCTTACGAATAGCGGTCCTTATGACAAGTTGACCCTTACGAATAGCGGTCCTTATGGAGTTATGCCGGTGAGCAGACCCCAATACCATTCATTGAAACAAGTTATAGTTAATTGTTCATTGTTAAACATAACTTTGAACTGTGATCCAGTTATTGCTGTTGCTGTGATTGTGTTTGGGTAAATGATAAATTTTGTGCCAAAATAATAAATCTTGGTAGTGATTTGTTTAAAGTGATCTAGTAACATCGTCCAAGTCCTCAAAACTTGGATCTTTAGCGGTTTACTCATGCCCTGTTGTTTTTACACAGGAAGCATGGGAAAGGTTCATGTTTTTCCAATTTCCCTTTCGTTAAAAAAAATATAATAGATAAAAGAGTACACAGTCAGTGCAATGAGTTAGTGAATTTCACTTTGTATTTTCGCTCATTACTCGGCCATATAAAATCCATAATATGATTTTTTTTTAACATGTACTTGGTGGACATATCAGATGGCAACAATACACATGAACCATCCATTACGTTTTGTACATGTCAACGAAGTTACTAGATCCCTTTTATTTACGTGTTTCAATAAAACCAAAAACAAACACAAACAAATACAAAACAAGACAAACCATCTGTTCCAAGCGGGCAAGCCTGCGTCCATTTAGTTTTCGAATCAGCAAACGTAGACCAATCAGACATGATGCTCCAATTATACCAATGACGATGAATATTACAATATCTGTCCACAAAATAAGGGGATAATTGATAACAATTTTATCTTGAAATCATTTAAATGGGTCTGCAAATTAATATGAACGAACACTAACGGCACATCAAGGCCATCAGCCATTTCCAGGGTCCGAGAGAAATAATTCACTCACAGAGAGAAAAAAGCAAACATGTACATGTATTTCATGTTTGAATGCAAATTAATTGGTTTCCATCACTGCTCTATAATTTCTTGTGTCATGAACCTAGTTGGTTTATGATCTCGCGTAAGACACAAACGTGAGGCGGAAGGTACAGACTTGCACCATTTTGTACACCTATTACCCGGCCGTTCCCTTCGAGTTCTTGACATCCCCATAGACTTTGTACACTATCCACCCGCTGCCCGTAGTCAAGGGGTAATTTAGGCTAGAGTGCAAATGGTCATCTTTCTAGGTCGTATTTTTTCCGTACTCCAACCGTTGCTAAGTTATAACAAAAGAATGCGACGTCATTAATTCGATGTGCATGCAATCGTGAAATAGCAGAGTAGAACATCCATGAACCCTAAGGATTGAAGACGCTTATAATGGACAGTAGGGGTAAAATCCTTCATATGTGTTCTGTGGACTTCCAGTCGCTAGTTCGCGAGGTTGTCCACATAGGTTGTGCTTCTTTAACATTGTTTAAGGTCATAAAAGACAATTCTGGGCCCCAACCTTTTATAACATTTCATGTCTGTAAAACCCCTTTTGCTCTCTGGGTATGTGTATTTGTAAACAAAGTACGATATGTAATTAGATATAAGACAACATCTTACTTAATGACGGTATTGCTGTTATTGCATCTAATTCCGACTCTGAAGTCCCAGTGCCAGACTTTGTTGTCTCTGTTCGCAAAGGGTTTTCAGTCAGATCACTCCTGGGAAGGTCTGATGCCAGAGTTCCAGTTGAGTCTTCTGCAATCACATCAACTTGTTCTGTGATGGACCCATGACCTGAAAGTAAAATATTAAATGCAGCGCTATTCGTTGTTTATTCAACAAACTTTTAAAATTGTTATTATCAAAACGACTATTAGAGAAATGGTAAGCATGGTAAGTAGAAATAAATTGGGGGCAGGCCACTTCATGTTTTTCATTCAAACGAACCCTGACGATACTAAGATCGTTTACCAATTGGTATGATCATTTCCGTAGAGTTCGTGACCTTTTCTAATCTGCCAGTGTTAAGGCTCAGACTGTTAGATGCTAATTTTCCCTTTTGGAACTAACACTAACACCAAAACCATCCTTGAAATTACACATTTTATCAACCATTCATCACTTTTGCAAATGTCAACAAAGTAACATCCCTTTGATATATGATTATTGAAAACTATGATCTTTTCAAACCCTCATAATTATGATGCAGTTGTTTAATAACAACTATAGAATATTCCTGATATTGTCAAAACGTGCTTGTTTACTTGCTCATGTTGGAGGTAAAAAACATTTCTTTCCCACAAGAGTAATACCACACAAGATTATGCCTTCGGTTTTCATCATGATCGAGCAGTAACGAGGAAAATATTATATGGGTCTAACCAGTTGTATTTCTGCATGTACTCTGGAAGTGTCCACTTTGAAGAACGAATGAGAAGTTATGTCCACAGGCGAAGGATGAACTGGAAAAGATAATCTTCACGGATGACGTTCTGGTTGTGAAGTTTAAAGGAGTGTTCTCTTTTTCAAGACGAATCCACGAGGAGCACATCCCTTCATCGCCATCTTGGATGAAATTGTCCACGCCATCTTGAATGAAATTGTCCACGCCATCTTGGATGAAATTGTACACGCCATCTCCGATGTAGAGACAGTGGTCATCAGTGGCACCAAGGTCAAACTTTGGAAACTGTACACGCACGACCGATCCGTCCAGAGCTTGCACATCCCATAATTTGTATACATTGTGCTTCGTATCGTTGTTGGGGTTGTTATTACAGTT
Organism: Echinarachnius parma; assembly: GCA_037951105.1. NCBI lineage: Eukaryota > Metazoa > Echinodermata > Echinoidea > Clypeasteroida > Echinarachniidae > Echinarachnius > Echinarachnius parma. The sequence goes on from JBAMJV010006631.1 coordinate 3,946, forward strand.
TTCTGTAAAGTTTGTAAACGAGTCATGTTGTGTGTGGCCGGAATATTCAATCAATCGCACTGTGTCGTCATGAAGAGAGATAACTGAATACAAATCAGAAAACCAAACACAAATGACAGGCACCGTCTCTGATAAAATCTACCCTTAGCTAAACATTTGACATCCAAATACTTATTGGTAATAACTATTTAGAACTAAGATGATTGATAAAAAGGCGTTACGTACGTTTTTGATTACCTGTAGATTGTTTTCCGTGAGAAGCGGCACAATATTTTATCTATTTCGTAAAAATCTAAAGTAAGGCTATATCGTGTTATACTCTACCCGAAAAATCATAATGTTGATTTAATTCGATTTGATTAAAAATTCTTTCACTCACATATGGTTAAAAATTACAGATTTGCTACAATCAATGCGTACTGAACAAATCTGTAATTACACCCCATCTTGGGTGAAAGTATCAGTTGTATTTTATACCTGTCCTATTCACAGGCCTAACGGTTATCTTCAAGTCAGGGGCGCAGTAACATAGCCCGAAGCCGTTCGGTATCATGATCCAGGCTGCATTGCTGACACTCTCCACATCAGTCGGTAGAGCAATCCCGGTAAACCGGGCAAGCTCCGTCGAGTTGCTGCTGACCATACCGTCACCGATGACGAGAAGATCTCGTTCGAAGTCGAACTGGCGAAATGTGATTCGGATTCGTTGGTCCGTTGATGATGCGGTGAACGTCCACACCGGCGACACGCAGAGACGCTTGTTCGACACCATCTCCGGTAACGAGAAGTTGATGGGATCAACAATGGTGTAATTCTCTAAGATAAAAAGGAAAGCAAATTTAATTAGACCTATGCTGTAACATTGAGATGCATGACAACACGTGTATATCAAACAATTTCAGAATGACAAAGACAATGACGCATAGCGTGACCGAACTGATTTTAGGTACATCCGAATTATTGGGGCATACATATTTCCCATATGGTGTGTTTTGTTTGTGTTAAAGTATCGGAGGAACACCCCCCCCCCCCCCCCCCCCCCGTGTGTTTGCCACTAGAAAAATATATGCTGGGCAACAGTACAAACTTATTATTCTGACTTTAGATGTGGCCTTTGGAAGTTGTTTTAATTTTAAAAACTCATTATCTTCCACCAGATAAGACAGGGAAATTGTTATTTCCAACTATAGCTGCTCAAAATGATAAGTGCAGTGTATATTATTATTGCGCAAAATACCTCACATGCCTTAGGCTTATTTTGCACGAACATTAGAGGATAATGCCCAACAACAAAATGATTTATCCCGAAACGGTCTTTTTAAAGATAATGTTTTGCTAAAAAATTCCCCAATAAAATTAATGAAATTTGTCTACTCTATCGACATGGTGATGATTAAACTCACTCAAATAATTAACCCGAGTTTTCTGTGCCTCCACAGCCCTGAATTGCAGGATGAAGCCCGAGTTGGTCCCTTCATGATTGCTCGTGAAGATTAGTTTAAACGACGAACTTTTCGAGATGATGATATCTGAATCCTGTTTTTCATTCAGCAGTTCCCATGAAGAACATGAATCGTTGATATGGTTACCATGGTTACCGTGTACGAAATGGTCCACGTCATCCCCGAAGTAGATATAATCCCCGTCAGGTTCTACGTGTAAACGGTCGATGGTTATTTCGAAAACGTAACCGTCGGTTGTCTGAAATTCCCAGAACCGGAAGCAGTTGTTCGGGTAATACTCAGGATAATTTGGCGATGCGACTGTGTAGGTTTCTCCCGGCGATGCCCATCCCGCATTAGCTATACCATTCGTTTGTATATGTGAAAAAAGATACACATTTTGAAATGTATTTAGGAAAAAATTGAATTGCTGAAGCAAAATTCAAATGATCTATCGTGCATAGGCATGTTAAATCTTGAACGATAATTTAATTTAAATGTTATTGTGGTCTGTATACATCTAACGTAATAATTATTTACAAATAGAACAGCACAATATGATATTCATATCCTGAAAAGTTGAGTAGAATGTGTTATCACATACAAATATGTTATATGTGGGTTTATAATTTTCGAGAACGACCACGTTTAGTAATTGTTTGTTAAAAAAGTAAGACAGAAACAATATGTAACTGTTGTTCTTACCTGACTTTGGCACCGATGTTATCTGCAAATGAAGCCATTTCATATAAGCATATACGTTTATCCACGCACTATTAGACACCGAAGTCACGTCGCTATGCACATCGTACCCTCTAATTTGCACCAATACTGTTGAGTCACTCCATTCCAAACCGTCTCCTATATCCACATTATTGTAATAATAATCAGAGCTGACTTGTTTGAAGGTGAACCGGACACGCCTATCCTCTGAGGTACTAAATGTCCACAGCGGCCTGTAGTCTCCATTATTGAAGGCGGTCTGTAAGTCGCTTGAAGTGATGTTGATCGTAGTTTGGTGTTCAACTCCAATATCATAATGCGCTGTGGTAAACAATTATTGCGATTAATATAATTTTTTTTTTAAATCAAGATATAATTATTTCAATTTCATGATAAGTATAGTTGTTTATCTAGTTTTAAGCACATTCGATATACATGCAAATTCAGTTATATTTAAGTATACAAAAGGTGTGCACTCGATCTGAAAGAATAGTCACTGGAACTGGTTGGATTGTAAAACTTTTCGTTTATAACTTGCCATAGATACTTATGTGCATTTGTTGCATAATCAGCAGATTTCAATTTGTAATTTGTCTGTTTGGAAAATTTCCTTTTCCCCTCACAACTCACTGAACCCTAATGTCTAATGTATCCTAAATAGCAAGAATCTAGTTGACTCATTTCTTTAGAGGCTTACAAAATGGGATATATTAATTAAACCATCTTTCTGAATGAAAGGAATCTACGTTCAGCTTAATATTGCCGTTTTAGTCAAAAGTGACACTCAGATGGTATATTGAAGCAATATCAATTTGTTATAATATGAACTATAATATCACATATAAGAAAACAAAAAACTAAATAGGTTTAAACATACCTTGAAAGTCCTGGGTGTCTGAAATATACATAATATAGAAGCAGAAAGTCAAGGTTGATATTCGCATCGCCATTTTATTAGCTATCATGTTGTTCAATTACTTCTTTTGCAATGAAAGCTGCATTGATGTGCACAACATCATGAAATATGACACACAAATGCAAGATCAGTATTCATGTTATTGAGAGTGTTGAAATGAAAAATAGACAAGCTGCATTTGTAAACTACAATCTACCATAAATATAAAAGTCTTCTCTCCAGTTGGTGTATTTATACCGAGTGCGGACAATAATGAGCGATGGACAAGAACGCATGATTATCGATCATGCTCAATGATAATTTCACAAGTACGGATGGTTGCAAACAATAGCGTCAAGCCCGTATTACCTGCATGAAAATCAGACAGCAGTGGCGTAATGAGGAAAGATACATTTTTTTAAGGGAATAGGAACTTTTTGGAATATTCTGTTTTGAAAAGGCAGTATTAAAACCTGAAAACTCGCGGAAACATATTATAATGTGTGTAATGAGTATTAGTTATGAGGTAATACAATCGTACTGAAGTTTATTTGAAACTTATAATATTCTCAACCAAACGACTGGAGGGTCATAATTTTAAAGGACCCTTGTAACGTGGCGTAAACAAGTCTTGGTTTCATGATAATGATTGATCATTATCCACTCAACATGTCAGTTTTACTTGTCGAGATTAACTACCCTGGCACGCGGAGTGCTCTTACAAGAAGCACCATGACTCCGAAGCATGAAGAGTTTAATTCGATTGTAAAGTTGCAATACAGAAAATGCACATTTGAACCAATCACATTCGCGAATTTTGTCACATTATCTGACTTGCGATTAATTGCAACTTTACATTATATTACATCTCATTAGCAACTGGGGACATGATGCATTGTTAGATTAGGACATTTCCGTGTTTTATCCTAGTGATGCGTGGGATGAGAAGAGAGCGTCAAATTAGTTGTAAAAACTGAGGGCTATTTTATGGATGATGACCACATAGGTGCATCCAGGAATGCATAAGTGGGGGCCACACGTCCTCTAAATAAGTAAAAGCTGCTAACAGAATTGGTCAAGTCAATGCGTTTCATAACGAAAACAGCCCGTTTAACATGTTTAAGATCACCATCGTTCTCCTCAATTGTTTTGTTCGCACAGGGGATGGATCTTGGTCACTTCCCTGGTCCGGGGCACCACCGGGGGCGTCGACAACGGGGGAGGGGGGGGGGGGGGGGGGGGGGAATGCGGGATATGCATCACCCCCAACCTCACAAGGTGGGGGGGGGGGGGATGACAGGTACAATCATCCCCCCCCCCCCCCCAGGTTTTAGGGAAGGATATATTTTGTTTGTGTGTGTATCTGTATACGAAAGGGAAAGACAAAATTAAATGTATGAGCTAAGACTTGTTAATTTTAACGTTCAAAAAGTAATTTATACATCCACTTTAAATTTACACTGCGCGCTTTGCGCGCGAACAGATTATCTCAGTTTGTTGTGTATAAACTTGCATATGGTCTGGGGTGAGTATTTTTTTTCTGTACCGGGGCACGTAGTTCCCGTGTAGGCTGGCTTTGCTCTGGCTGATTGTGTGACGTGCACCAAATTGCACCATTTCAAGAATATAAATGCAAAATCTTCTCCGTGGAAGGGGAATACCCCCACCCAAACCCTCCCTATTTGGCTCTGCCCCAGCCCTCGGTAGCTTCGCCACATCGGGACTCATTCTTGGCTATAGGCTATGTTGTTGGATCATACATAATGTGGCATATGGTTGTTGTTGTTGTTGTAACTGTGAATGACACATACAAATACAAAATTTGTGTGTGTGTTGGGGTGCATACAAATTATTAATCAGTGTGTCAATTATTTGTTTTCTTCGTGAAAATATATTGAAAATTTCTGGTCGATCAAATCATAACACGCTTTCCCAGATACAGTCAATGTTAAGCCCGAATTTCCTATCTAGGTAAGCACCAGATTGCACAATTTTCAAGTCCAAAAATGCAAAAGCTCCGTGGTAGGGGGAACTACCGTGGTAGGGAGACCAAGTCCCTTCAAAGTTGAGAACCCCTCTCAGTGGGGGGGGGGGGGGGGGGGGGGGGGGGGAGGGGGGTGTCCGTAAACAAAATTCGAAGCCGAGACCAAGTACCTTACATTTTTTCGATACCGTGACCAAGTACCTTCAAAGGGGAAAACCCCTCCGTAAACAAATTCGAAGCCGAGACCAAGTACCTTACATTTGTTCGATACCGAGACCAAGTACTTCACAATTTTCGAGCACAAGAACAAAGATCGTCGACAAATGTTGGGGCCGAAACCAGGTTTCAGACGGTCGAGACCGCTTAAAAGTAGTCTCGAGACCGGCAACAATTTTAAAAAGGGGGGGGTTCAAACCCCCCAAAACAGCAATATTTTGGTCAAAGGGGGGGGGGGGGGGGGAGGATGTACCCCCCCCCCCCCCGGATACGCCTATGTATACAAGTGATTATGTACTTTCCTGAATTGTGTTTCGCTCTTTTCATTAATGATTTCATTAAGTGTAGGAAAGGAGGTCATGTAGTGCAGGAAAGGAAGTCATGTTTATAGGAAAGGGAGTCATAGTAACTTTGTTGACACACTAAAAAAAAAAGTCATGCGTGGTTAATAAAAAGTGTATTGCTCTGAGTTAATATGCCCAGAAAGTAATGTGGGAATATTTCAAGTTAATTGAATGTTATTTGGCCGAGAAATGAGCGAAAATGCAAAATGATATTCACTTACTCATTGCACTTACCTTGTACACGGCTGCAAAGGTCTCGTAGATAATTTCATATCCGCACACTTCAATCGTAATTATTTTTTGAACAAAAGGGAAATTTGAAAATCCGTAACCTGTCCCATGCTTTTATTGTTAATAATAATAAAACAAAGTATGAGGGGACAGAAAGAATTCCAATTGGATGTCGAGGAATTGGACAATGTTTACTTTAACATGTTTAAGTCCCTTTAAGTCTCTTTAATGTGGAGGGATAGGCGGTTAGAACATATTCTTAGGGCCGGGACAGAGGCGTCGATCCTGGTGGAGGGGGGGGGGGGGGGGGGGGGCAATCGCCCTAATTACAATATTGGGGGGGGGGGGGAGGGGGCAAACATATCGTTTTTTTTTTATAGTACAATCAATTTATTATAACATTGTTTAATAGGCTTAAGTTTTCTTCAAATTGGTTAAAATGATTTGATATATCTGTATAACTTTTAAATAAATAAAGATCAAATGTTATATTGCTTCTAAAATATAATATAATAATTTTACTATTTATACTACTATAAAGAAAGTTTGATTGATTTAACTAAAACTTAACTAATTTAGGAATATTGCAACAAGTTGTATCACTTATTTAGCTCACTTGATTACAAAAGCAGAAACGGAAAATAAGTTAAAGCAAACAAAACAGACACTATAAAGTTTACAAGCACATTGGAGATGTACATGGAACAGTTTAGGGAGAGGAAGAGAGACGGAGGAGAGAAGACAAGAGAAATAGGATCGATAAGTTCATGACTATATATAGAACAGACGTTGTCGACATTCGCCTATACAGGGTGGCCAAAACAAAACGGAACGGGGCACTTCCCAAATTATAGTACCAACATGTTTATGTCCATCGGATAGGGTGTATTTTCCAATGAAGAACAATACCAAGAACAGTCATTTTGGTCGTGGAGTTTTTGTTTTAAGACGATGTGAGTGAGACCATGTATGGTTCCAATTTCTGTCAATTTCTACCTTGTCAATGCCAATTGAATCGCACTCCATGCCCGCAATACCATTGAGCGACCATGTCCATTCACTCGGCACACGGCTGAGTGCACACTAACAATAGTGCGCGATGCTCAGTGCTATGAAAGGCGCTACGTGCGATTTATCGAGTCCTGGCTCAATACAAATTGGCAAAAAAGAGAACCTGACATGGTGTCACTCACTGCGCTCTAAAACGAAAACTACACGACCAAATTGACTGTTCTTGGTATCATTGTTTATTTGAAAAGATACCTTATCCGGTGGACATAATACATTTGTTACTATATTTTGGGAAGTGCCCCGTTCTGTTTTTTTGGGCCACCCTGTATAGTAGGTAATGGGTCTCTGACACAGACTAGGACACAGATGAAATTGCTGCATTATGCGTTTAAATGTGAGATTCTGGGGCGATCGACAATATTACAATCATTACAAACATTATTGATTGAGGTCCTCCTGCCAACGTTATAATTGTATCTGATGGCATAACCATTGAAATGTGTGTATTCTTAGAAAAAATGCAAGAGTTTACAATTCCCTGAGTTTGATAGAACAAAATAATAGAGTGTATTACAACACACCGGGCGAACACAAGAGGAAGAGCTATAGATAGGGAGAAGGAAGGTGATAGAGTAATTAGTTTCATCTAGTACTGCAAAACAGAATTGGAAGAAAATGAGGGAAGAGTAAAACGGGGCAACTACAAACTTGACAAACAAAATAGACATGACATTCAAATAGCAAATCAGAGTAATGGTTACATGTATTAAGAACTTTACCATACATGTACATTAAAGGCCTATAGACTTTTAAACGAAGCGCAATTAAGGAGACACTAGTCGATGTTCATTTGGGTAGACAACCATTTATTAACGGCAAATGCAGCCGACCAAGATAACCAAAACGATTAACACGGCAACCCCGCAGGTGGCGCTATGCATATATAAACACTAACGAACCAAACACTGGCGTGATCACTTTACTTCCTTTCTCCATTATTTGCTTTATAAACACCAAAATTCCAAAACATTATCTAAAACTATAATATTAAACTCTTGCCTACTAATAACATTACGTAGCAATTAAGACAATACAACTCTTAAGTAATCTGCCTATTATTCTAAAACTATTTGTAATCACATGTAAACATAACATCCCAGCTAGCCGTCCTGACGTCGTGCCAACGTTGGGCCGATGTAAAATTCGTTTTAAGAGGACGTTGGGCCGACATGCGACATGCGACGTCCCCGCGACGTGAAAATGTCCGCCAGCCCAACATCAGCTCGGCGTCTTTTTTTAATGCTGGCCCAACATCATTTTGCGATTTCGGCCCAACATCAATTATTGACAATGGCCCAATGTCAGTTCTAACGTAGGCCCAACATCGATTCCTGACGTTGAGAGAACATCAAGTTCTGACGTTGGCCCGACGTTAAAATGTCCACCAGCCCAACATTGTCCCAACATCATTTTGTGATGTGGGGCAAATGTCAATTTCTGACAATGGCCCAACACCGAATCCTGACATAGGACAGATATCAAATTCTGATGTGGGCTCGACGTTAAAAAGTCCGCCAGCCCAACATCATCACTACGTCATTTTGTGATATTGGCATGACGTCAATTTCCGACAATGGCCCAACATCAACTCATGACATTGGACCAACATAACATTATGATGTCGGCTCGAGGTTAAAATGTCCGCTAGCCCAACGTTGTCACGACATCATTCTGTGATGTTGACCCAACGTCAATTTCCGCCAATGGCCCAATATCAAATCCTGACGTTGGGCCAACATCAAATTCTGACGTTGGCCCGACATGAAAATGTCCGCCAGCCTGACATTAGTCCAACGTTATTTTTTATTGTTGGCCCAACATCAAATTTTGACGTTGGCCCAACATCAAATCTTGACGTTCGCCCGACCTTTGAATGTCCGCTAACCCAACATTGGCCCAATGTCATTTTCTGATGCTGGACCAACATCAAAATTTGACAATGGCCCAATGTCAAATGGCCAACGTAGGACCAACATCAAAAACGTAAAAAGATATTGGAGAACATGCATAGATTCCACGTCCGATCCATGCTTTTTGTTTAACCTTCACACACATTCATTCATAAATCATAATTCTATAAATATCCTATTCCTACACATATTGCCTACTCCTAAACCTATCATCCTATCGTCCTACAAACATAGGTCGCAATTGGTATAATATATATACACCTCTTCTTAGCATGTATGTTTTGTAATGGTTAGTATTTGCAGAGCGTTGAATCTGAAATAATCCACCTTTAAATCATATTCATAACACTATTTAAAGGTGTTAGTTATATTGTTATATATCCTTCTAAATTATATACAGCAGCAAGGACATGACAAAAGTATATTTTTTAATATAAATTCAAAAAATCGAAAATTTTCATTTCACTTACGATCGCTTATAATCGATCATGAATTCCCCGATAGCAATACTTTTTTTACTTTTGAATTACTAATGTTTGTAATCGATCAAACGAAATTCAATTCATTCAAGATTCTCAAAGCAAGTTAACACAAATATTATAAGTATCCAGCTAGCTAACTGACGTCGGACCGGTGTCGGCAGGTCGTCGGCAAGATCGACAGACGTCGCGCCAACATTACGCCAACGTCGAATTTAAGTTGGAGGTTTTGGAAATGAAATAAGTCGGAAAATGGTTGTAGTTGAATGTCGTGCCGATGTCATTAAGCTGACAAAAAAAATACGTCTCAAATAAAACGTCGCGCTAAAATCGCACCAATGCCGAAACTGATACGAATTTAAGAGCTCGATAGAGGGTTGTAATATTAATGTTGGGCCGATGTCAACAAACCAACATGAATATGACATCTCAAATATGACGTTGGGCCAATGTTGTACCGATGTCGGAATATATCATTTTAAGAGGTCGGTAAATGGTGGTGGAATTGATGTCGGATGGATGTTATTAATTGGACATCAATATGACGTCAAGCCGATATCGCGCCGATTTCAGAATTGGCAGCAATGACACGAGTCGGCAAATAGTCATGAAATCGATGTTCAGCCTATGTCAATATTTTGACATGATTATGTCATCTCCAATATGACGTCGGGATAATTTCGCGCCGATGTTGGAACTGGTAGCAATTAAAGAGGTCGGTAAATGGTTGTAACATTGATGTCGGACCAATGTTTTTATTGGACATCCATATGACATCTCAATTATGACGCCAAAGCGATATCCTGCCGATGTCATAAACGGCACCAATGAAACTAATCATTAAATAGTCATGCAATCGATGTTCAGCCGATGTCAATATTCCGACATGAATATGACACGTCCAATATTATGACGTCGAGCTAATATCGCGCCGATGTTGAAACTGTGAGAAATTTAAGGGGTCGGTAAAATGTTGTGAAATTGATGTCGGGTCACAGTTATTAATTAGACATAAATATGACATCCAAAATATGACTTTGGGCCTATACCGCACAGATGTCGGAACTTTACGAAATTTTAAAGATGGGTAAAAGGTTGTGAAATAGATGTCGGGCGGATGTCATTACTCCTACATAAATATGACATCTCTACTATGACATCAGTCCGATATTGTGATGTTGTATCTGGTAGCAATTTAAGAGGTCGGTAAATGGTTGTGAAATTGATGTCTGGCCAATGTTATTAATTGGACCTCAATATGACATCTGTATATGATGACGCCAAGGCGATATCCTGCCGATGTCAGAGCTGACAGCAATTAAACAAGTCGGCAAATGGTCATTAAACTGATGTTGTGCCGATGTCATTAATCCGACATGAATAAGAGATCTCAAATATGACGTCGGGCTAATATCGCGCAGATGTTGGAACTGGTAGAAAATTAAGAGGTCAGTCAAAGATTGCAAAATTGATGTTCGGCTTATGTTATTAAATATACATAAATATGACCGCTCAAATATGACGTTGGGTCAATGTTGTACCGATGTCGGAAATGGCGACCATTTGCCGGCTTGTTTCATTGCTGCCAGTTCTGACATCGGCAGGATATCGCTATGGCGTCATCATTGAGATGTCATATTCATGTCTAATCATTGACTTCGGCACAACATCAATTAAATGACCATTTGCCGAGTTGTTTCATTGCTGCAAGTTCTTACATCAGCCTGACATATGTATTACATTCATGTCTAATTAATAACATCGGACCGATATCAATTTTACTACCATTTACCGACCTCCTCAATTGCTATCTTTCCCGACATCGGCGCGATATTAGCCCGACGTCATATTGGAGATGGCATATTCATGTCCGACTATTGACATCGGCGCAACATCACTTTTATGATCATTTGCCGACTTGTTTCATTGCTGTCAGTTCTGACATCGGCAGGATATCACATTGACGTCATCATTGAGATGTCATATTCATGTCGGATCATTGACATCGGCTCAACATCAACTTAATGACTATTAGCCGACTTGATTCACTGCTGCCCATTCTGACGTCGTATGATTTCGGTTTGACGTCAAAATTGAGATGTCCTATTCTTGTCTCATTACTAACATTGTCCCGACATTAATTTCACAACCATGACTGACCACTGACTGAATAATTGATGTTGGGTCGAAATCGCAAAATGACGTTTGGCCAGCATTAAAAAAAAAACTCCACGCTGATGTTGGGCTGGCGGACATTTTTACGTCGCGGCGACGTCGGATTTTTAATGTAGGCCCAACGTCGTCTTAAAACGACTTTTTACATTGGTCCAATGTTGGCACAACGTCAGGTGGCTAGCTGGGTAGCGACCTATAAATTGATACCAGTCCCAACGTCGGCGCTATATTAGGTCGACCTCTTATTGGAGATTTCATATTAATGACATTGGGCCATTGTCAAATTATGATGTTGGTCCAGCATCAAAAAATGACGTTGGGCCAATGTTGGGTTAGCGGACATTGAAACGTCGGGCCAACGTCAGGATTTGATATTGGGCCATTGGTGGAAATTGACGTTGAGCCAACATCACAGAATGATGTTGTGACAATGTTGGGCTAGTGGACATTTTAACCTCGCGCCCATATCATAATGTTATGTTGGTCCAATGTCATGAGTTGATGTTGGGCCATTGTCGGAAATTGACGTTATGCCAATATCACAAAATGACGTGGTGACAATGTTGGGCTGGCGGACATTTTAACGTCGAGCCCACATCAGAATTTGATATGTGTCCTATGTAAGGATTTGGTGTTGGGCCATTGTCGGAAATTGACATTTGCCCGACATCACAAAATGATGTTGGGACAATGTTGGGCTAGCGGACATTTTAACCTCGCGCCCACATCATAATGTTATGTTGGTCCAATGTCATGAGTTGATGTTGGGCCATTGTCAGAAATTGACGTATCACAAAATGACGTGGTGACGATGTTGGGCTGGCGGACATTTTAACTTCGAGCCAACCGCGATATGCCGACATCCGGCCAACAACTTTCGACATCGGCCCGACGTCAGGTGGCTAGCTGGGATGTACCTAAAACTATGCAAACACTACTATTACCCAAACATTGTGTACAAACAATCTTATAACTCTGTATATAAATTTAAAGGGCACTATAAAATGGAATAAACATTAAAAACATAATATGCATACTGCCTATCCGTCTTTTCCCTTGCAAAAATACAATACGTTTAAAGAATGAATAAGAGCTGTACAATTATGCAATCAAGTAAAATCAATATAAGCAAAAAAAGACTATATTACTATCGTGACTAACAAATAAAATATCATTTCACGCATCGTACTATAGCAAAACCAAAAAACAAAAGCTAATTGACTGACAGTAACATAATGGCAGACAGAAGTGCTAGCACACAATAGCTTAACAATTGAACGGAGTGACAAACGCCCTGTAAACAAATCAACAATGATATATACAAAATTGTGATCGCAATACAATAATAAACCAAACTTTGGAAGAAATATAAGCTAATGAGAGTAAAATAATCCGCCGTAAAATAATCCACCAGACAAGAAAAGACATGTAGAGGTAACCGAAATATAGCATGGCAATTGCAACGAGAGCAATGGAAATATATAGTGTACACCAAAACAACCTAGTGGAGTATATACACGTATCCATGAGGCTGCTGAAAAATGCAACAATACATTCGCGTGGGGATGCGAGAGCCTGTTCAAGGCGAACAACCAGGAGCCCATCCTTAGCGATGGTTGCGACACGGAGATACCTCTTAACATCCCGTATATTGGTGAGCTTCTTGGAGGGCCGAGTGCCTTGGTGGAGGTAAGCATGTGTGCGCCTCAAATCCTGACACTCTGACTGGATGCTCAGCCAAGCAGGTCTGGAAGTGAAAGGCAGCTTCCGCTGACCACTGAGGACATCCTGCGGGGTAATACGGTTGACGACCGAGTCCTCCGTCTGGCGGATGAAGAGGCATATCTGGCATGTGGGGTCTGAGCACTCAGGGGCATTCCTGCTAGCGCAGTCTGATGGAACGTTGGCGGAACCAGCAAGATGTCGAACAGAGCATTGGAACCTACTGACAGTTGACAAGAATGTCGAAACACGCGGGCTAGCAGAGAACTCACCCCTACAGGGTTTTTCGAAGGCTTGTACGCAACGTGTGCTGTCAGTGAGAACGCATGCGTGGTGTTGCGAATGGATGATGTAGGGGCCAAAATGTTTGCAGGCGGCGGCGATGGAAAGGGCTTCGATCTCACATGGTAGCCATGTGACCTGTCTATCACGGAGCTTGCAACTGAAGAAACCTTCAACTCTAGGTTTGCCCTGTCTGGTGACATACAAAGTAGCGCCAATACCATGCTTTTTGACAGCACCATCTGTGACGATCCAGAGCTGGTCAGAGGGGCGGGGGGGGGGGGGGGGGGGGGGGGGGGGTGATGGTGCGGGGGTCGCCAGGGCATCCTGTGCTGTCTTGAAAGCTGCATGAAGGTCATCTGTCCAGGAGATACGATCGCTTGACTGGCGGCCCGCAACTACAGTGTCGAGTGGAGTGAGGAACGATGCGCATTGTGGGAGGACACGTGCAAGCATTTTGTATGCCCCAATGAAGGAACGCATGCCTTTGACTGATGTCGGAGGGGAGCATATGGCGAGGGCGGCAATGCGGTGAGGACTAGCGTGCAATGTTCCTCGTGACCAGATCCAACCCAGGATTGTCGTGGATTCGGGGCAAACGACTGTCTTGGACGCTGAGAGGCGCAACCTAGCCTGGCGGAGGGCATGTAGGACACGGCCCCAATTCTTCAGGAGCTCTTCGGGGGTCTCACCACCACAGAACAGATCATCGGCAAGTTTCACGACGATACCCTCAAGGAGTAAATCTCCAAGAACACGGCACATGAGCTCTTCAAGTGCAGTTTCAGAACCTGGCATACCCATAGCACAACGAGTGTACACACGTACTCCACGGTAGGGTGTTGCAACACCACAATAATTCATTGACGCCTTTGACAGGGGGATCTGGTAAAAGGCATTGGTGAAGTCTGTGGCAATGATGTGTTTCTACTGGCCAATGTTTAGAAGTGTGGAATCGACATCGGGCATGAGGGAGGGCTGCGGCTTAGCATATCGCCCAACGTCAACGAAGGCGATGACAAGGCGAAAGCCTCCGTTGGCTTTCTTCACCAGAAAGGATGGATTCAGGTATTCCACGGATATTCCTACATCCTCAGGGCGGGCAAACACACCTTGTTTCTCAAGTGCATCAAATCTCTCCGACCTTTGCGCTGAGGGGGCTGAACAGGCCCCATGTTGACAACAGCTTCAAATGGGCCAACAGCACCGTTATACCCATTGAAGGCAGGGTCGAAAACATCATCAAATTCAGCATGAAGGGACTGGAACTCATGGCGAGTGTGTTCAGGGAGGACACTGCTAGGATCTACAGACACTGCATCCGAGAAACGACCGTGAGTGCTACGCTGTGGAGAGGCATCAGTGATGGTGGTTGGTGTTGTGTCAGACAGAGGTTCAGGCGGCACATGCACAGGGCGTACCTGGCAGAAGTGTTCATTCCTACGAATAACCTTCGGCTCTTGGGTGAGGTTAGGAATGCGCACCTTGCCTGCTACGCTTGAGACCATACAGGGGCTGGGCCATGATGGGTCAGGGGAGTTCATGGCCTTCTGATCTATGACTCGGGGCTCAAGGGCAAGTGTCTCATACGGCGAGAGTTCACTGGGCAGGGAGACCTCAACAACATCACCAGGCCACAACACCGTGGATTGAGGGGGAGCACTTAAGACATGTGCGCGGCGGACAGCATGTGACGAGCTGTCGAGAGGCTTACGGGACCCATATGGAATGACTATGTCATCAACAATGCAAACCGGACGCTTGGCTGGGCGAACTGAAACGTCATTGTGTTCCATAAATGGCGTGCCGGCGAGGACATCTACATCCAGATTGAAACGAACTCTTTACCATCACGGGTGAAAGTAAGCGTTGTCTCACCGACAACATCAAGAGGGGAAGACCCGTCAGCCTGGTGGGCAGACTGTGAACTAGGATTGATGGCACCATGGATGGACTGAACCGTGGAGGTATTAATCATGTTGCCCGTAGCCCCACTGTTAACAGTAACACGCACAACCTGATGGCCACAAAACACGTCAAAGTATATAAGGAGACTGGCGAACCTGGACACGCAGAGCCAGGGATGTGCTATCACTATCATCCTTGACCGGAGCAGCCTCTGACGAGTGAACGTATTCTACCCGGCATAAATCATCGATCTCCTCATCAGATCCAAAAATGTTTGCAACCTGACGCGCCTTAGCAATAAAACGTCTATCCTGCTCAGGAAGGTATGTGCACTCGCTGAGATAGTGATTGTCTGGGCGGTGCGCTTCGCGGCAGAGTGGGTAATATTTGCTGGCGCGCTGGGGGATGCGGGCACGGGGCTGTGGGTTACGGCGACCGCGCGGCATGGAAGGGCGCTGAGAACCCAGGGGAGGAGACGTCAGGGTGTGCATTGCGCGAGAGCTCTCCGAGGTGTGAATTTCGTCCAATAGGCTGTCTAGGGCCTGTGAAATTACGGGCTTTAATGAGGCTAAAGTCCGAGAGCGTAGCTCTGTTCCATATCGCTGCTTCACAAGGCGGGGAAGTTCTGAGTTAATCAACTGGAGCCAGTGAAGGACAATGACATTCTCTATTGTGGGGGATAGCTCCTCGTCTTCTTTCACACGGTCACCATGGTGTGAGTTTCCACCAGTGACAGTAAGCAAATTGTCCTCTACAAAAGCTACAAGCCTCTGGAAGAGGTCTTCAGGGCGCTATTCGGGCTCAAGCTTTATGTCGGTAAAGTGTAGAAAGTGGGCACCTGTGCTTTGGAAGCCGTAGTGTAGCCGTATTTTGCCCCCTATGTCATTCAGAGAGGTGGCATTCTTCACGATAGAATTCCTAGAAATGACAGGACAGAAATTGGCAATTTGTCCCAACATAAGATCTAGCATGCTAGCTTTCTGGTGGGCTGATTTCGAGATTCTGCAGGGATAGAGAGTGGGTCATCGGTGAAGCCCCGAAGGGGTTCAGACTTAGTTTTCTTTGCCCACAAACAATCATCGCCCAGAAAAGGAGCAAAATTGGAGTCAAGGGTAAGTGTGTAGACTAGGTTCTGTCTCCAATTCTCGAAAGAAGTCACCGTTTCATGCTTGGTTAGGCACCATTGTTTTAGCGCTCTTGGGGCTGAAGCCATTGCGAAAGTGAATGGGTGGGACTACAATAAAAACATAAGCGAACTTATACCAACACAATGCAGTTGGTCAACTAGAGATACTTAGCTCAATCGTCTCTCTGGGCAGGTAAAACCACTTCCAATGGGTAGGGCCATTTCCGACGCTGCCACCACGCAATTAAGGAGACACTAGTCGAGGTTCATTTGGGTAGAAAACCATTTATTAACGGCAAATGCAGCCGACCAAGATAACCAAAACGATGAACACGGCAACCAGCGATCAGACTCCCCGCAGGTGGCGCTATGCATATATAAACACTAACGACACTGGGTTATTAACATTAACCAAATACTGGCGAAGTATAATTGAGTCGACACAGGAGGGTCAGAAAGGGCCAAAATGAAAATTAGGAAATGCTCAAAACAAACTATCTAGCACGAAAGAGCACTCTTCCAACTTCAAATTGAACCCGATTGGAACGGGTTCCTCCTGCCAGCGGTTCCGTTTTTCATTCACTGTTTAATTGAACCATCCAAAAAGGGCAAACACCAATGATGGAAACACCCACGTTGTAAAAAGATTTCCACATGACTTCTACAGTCCAAACTGTTTATGTATAATTCCTGTGGATATAGCATAGAGTGCTAACAATGAAAGGTGAACTCTAAGCCGAACTCGTGTGGGAGAGATGTTAAGTTAGACTATTTTGAAGTTGTAGTCAAATACATTGTACCTAATAATACCATAATGATACCATAACGAACATTAATAAATAATTACCCTAAATCCCAACGCACACAAAGCCGACTTGACCCTACCCGACTGGTCTCCAGTCATTTTTACTCAGTAGGCGTTGCCTCAGGACTCCGATTGTGCCACTTAGAGCCACTCGGAGGTCATTCGAGGCCGTTTCATCATGTTCATTTGGCTCCGACTGAGCGAAATCTCCTCTAGCTTGACTGAAGACAAGTCGGATCGGATCGAGTCGGCTCTTTGTGCGGTGGGCTTTATGAATAGCGAGGTTGCCGGGGAGGTTGTGCCATATCTAATAACATAAAAACAGATTGTAAATAAGAAAGAGTAAAAAGAGATATGTCTGTTTACAGGCACATGGTGTGATTTATTTTAGTGTAACAATTAGTGCACATTTCTCAATTCAAGAAACACTTCACGAGTCATGATATTTCAATTCTCTACAAAGTATACGTATTGAATAAATTCAAGTTGGCATAATGACTTAAATTGGCACCCATGAATCAACGAAATTGCTAGTAAAATGCTTACAAAATATGCATACATAAGAAAAATGCTACTATATGTTTGTTAGTGACTCTATTCGACGTTTGTCACTGTCAAAAATCGTAATATTTAAAAATTGACTGGATATGGCTAACGAATGACTTGGGAATGATTGCGGGAGGGGCATACTTTATTAATATTTCTTTATTTCATTAAACAAATTACAATGGCAAGGCCCCCCTCCCCCCCCCCCCCCCCCCCCCCCCAACGTGCCTCCCGTATATTCGCCAATTAACTATTGAGCACGTGTAATCGGGCAGTTGGGGGCCAACTGAGTTCATTTTTGTAACATAAACAGTCTTAATCTAACTTCTTTCTTAAAACAAAACAAAAGAGAAACCCACGATCGAAGATCATTTTGTTTCACGGAGAAGCGTATCTCTTCAACTTTAAACATGATTGGTTATATGGGACCATTTTTTTTCTAAAGTAACTTCTATGCAAATTATATGCTTTAATATTACCGGTTTTTGCTTTCCACATGGCTTGATTATAGATTTAAAGCACTTGAAGAAGTGGTTAAACATTTCAAGTTAACCTTTTAAAGGTGAAACAGAACCATTCATTATATGGACATAATTTACAATACATATGAGACGAAATGAAATTAATTTATTGTCAGTAATAATTACTTGAGTTTGTATAAGTTTTTATATGAATATGTACAGTTTGAATTTATAACAAATTATATTTGTTTTGGGAAATAATACACATGATTCATTGCCAAATGGGGCTAACATATTGCAAAATGCTAATTGAGTTTAGCCCCAATAATGATAAATTTAAAAATACATTTTCAGCGGAAGTGAAGGGAAAGTTCAGTTTTGGTTTCTAGGGCACTGCAAGAAATAATTAATTTGCGAGGTAATGAAAAACTAAGTGTTACACTTGAAAATCACGTTATTTTAAAAACAAACTTTATTTGATCGAAATCGGTTCAGAAACAGCTGAAATATCAATAAATATTTGCAACGGAATAAATGTGGGTCCCACATTAATTCGATAGTTTAAGACAAATATTTAAACAATGCCTACACTTTTTCGAAAATATACCAAAGAGGTTTTGAAATAGTTGTTGATGATCTCTCTATTGAATCACTATTTTAACTAAACATCATATATTCACTTTTTTTTACAAGAAATGTATGAAACCAATATGTCATAGAGAGCACCCTCTTGTGTTTAAATAGCTGAATTTTGAATAAAATATCGTTTTAACTTAGCCGGATGTACAGTTCTAATTATTAGCTTGCAATGATTAAGTTGTGCTCATTAAAATACTTTCTTACCAGCACTAAATGCAGTTGTAAATGCATTTCTAAATGCGGTTCTAAATACTATACCTTTAAATGCGGTTCTATTTGCACTATTTACACTAATTGAAATTTGTATCTATTCCAACTTCTATGTAATTATGTATTGTTTTAAATAATTGTTTTCGCTGCAAAGGATATATTTTAGTAATAATGAGGTTGCCCCATATTGTTTTCGAAATGTATTGTATTTAATATTAAACATGAACAAAATAATTTAATACACAAATGGATTTAGTTTATCAATACAGATTCATTAATATTTGTTTGAATGCCAAAATGTACCTCATAATTCAATTTGAAACATAGCATTAAATCTTTCTCTTACAACCGCAATCGATACACATTATTTTGTTCATTATGATAATACGAATTGTCAAGATAAACCTCTTTTCAATGTATGTTCCTATAAATGAATGCGTCATCGAGATTGTTGCTTACTGCTCACTTATTTAAAAATAACTATACAAAAATATACCATACAATGACTAGCGAATATTTAAATAAATGACTATATACAGTAGTAATTCTTACCTTTACTGGGTGTTTTTTTTCTTTTTCTAATTGCCTGGAAAATATATTCTGATTCTGCTGACAAAAACGGCTGATTTTTTAATAAGATATCCTTCTAACTTAGCCGGTTGTAAGTTAGAATAATTGTCGGGCAATGAGCAGTTCTAGGTATTAGAAGAATGTAACAGACATTGTGAAACAAATTTGAATGTACGTGCACTGCAAATACAATAACCAATTCTGTAGTCAGTTACAGATCAGTAACAACTCACACCAACATATACATTTTTAAAATTAAAAGAAAAAGAAAACAAAATCATTTAAAAGATAATGAAAACAGCAAAAGGTTGATACAAACATGGCTGGGTATGTTTTTACCTAACAAATGAAGTCCATCATACACTGATCAATAATTTATATAATTGCTCAGGGGAGGAGGATGATCTGTTCACCCCCTGAACGATATGTATATCATCTGTACAATTATATTGTTTTTCTAACGACGAGAATATTGTACACAAGAAAAAAACAAAACATGTACGAACATTAAGATACAAAACAAAATGTGACTAGAAACATATGAAACATGCAGCATAAAAAGGTAGATTTAAGAGATGGAACATACGTTACTACGATTTCAAAATATATATGTAACCACTGCAATATGAATGACTATTCTGGAGTTGAGGCCAATGAAGTAGATCGGTATTACGCGAAAATAAAAACTAAGTTCAACTAAATGTTGCCAATTTAACCGATTGAATGCAAATATGTAACTTACGTGATGTAACATACGTTCCCATGCATCTAAATGTGGATATAATATGATTTATTATTATCTAAATTGACAATACATTCGTGAACGTCATTGATATGTGTTTCAGGGTCAGCTGAGTAACCGATTTCAAGGCCAACATGGTGGCCCAAAACACTAAATTTAACTTACGTTATCCATAGTTACACTTACGTTACGGCTCGGTAACTTATCATTATACAGACGCCCGACTAGATGCGAGGTTCAAAGATATTTTGTAATGCTTTTCTACACACTTTGTTGCTTATTTTCATGATTGCAACCTTCAAGTACCAACTTTAAAGCTAGCTAGCTCTCATGTGAAATGTTGAGGGGAACTTATATATGTTACATCCCTTTATTAAAATTAAGCACATTATTCTTGCAGAGTAATATTACGTGATCATATTTCGGATTATATACTCTTATGTATGTCCTTTAGATTGTCAGTTAAAGTTAACGTTTTGCAAAAACTTTTAATTTTTTATTTTTCTGACTTTCCAATTGTGCCGAGATAGTGGTTTTGGCCCATTAATGTAAAGATCTATGCCAACGCCATGTCATCTCTGGACAGAGGCCACTCCCCTTGAAGACATCTTCGCTCCCCATGTACGTGTGCTAAAACGGGTGCGTATCATGCCTATCAACAACCCGACCTTCCCGAAGCACAGAGATGGGTTGACGAGACTTCACCGATATCACTACCCCATACTTTGGGGGTCAAGGTCATGATGGAAGTGCAAGCCATCTGCCAAGACATACCAACGGTTGTGATTGTGTTGAATTAACTAAGGGTGCTACCAAGATCATGGTAGGTATGGTGGAGACATTCATCCGAATGGTCACTGCCATCAGTAGCAAGTCGACGTATTGGCGATTTGATGATGTCACCATGGATACATGCATCTGTTGATGGGTGGGTGACGTCACCAAACACATGACGACGTTCACTTGCAGATGATCTGGTGACGTCACGAAACGAATGACGACCTTTTTCTGTAGATGGACGTGTGCTGTCACAAAACGCATGTGAAGCACCACCTGCTGTAGACAGGATGCCGCTTCCTTTGAAGACATCTTCGCTCCCCATGTACGTGTGCTGAAGCGCATCCGTATCACCACCATCATCCACTCGAAGTTTCGGAGGCAAATATACAGGTTGACGAGTCCCATCCGATACCATCGATACTCCACGCTTTTCCGGGACACGGTAGCTTTCGTCACCAGCTAATGATCGCTTGCTACTTTTCTTTAGCTGTCCATCCTTCGATTTTATTTCCACAATTGTGGGAGATGGGCATTTGTTTGATTGGGTGCCAGGTAATATGGGAAGTGGACTCGTCCACTTTGCAGAGGCGATATGTGCAATCGGCACCATGTATCCAGATTCATCGAGGACCTCCGTTATTTCAACAACATTATCGTCATAAACATCGACTTCATCATCATCAGCCTCATCCTCCTCCTCATCATCATCATCATTGTTGTAGTGGATGTGAGACCTACTTTCTTCATGGTTGATGATGCAGTTCTCTGAACCATGGTATTCGTGGCCAACCACGTCTTCACTGGAGAAGACTGGCAGAATGGCCAGAGGGTCAGGAACCACGGTGTAGTTGTTGGGCTCAGACCCAATAGATGAATTCGAGTCGCGTTCGTTGCTCGCATGTTTCAGTGTGCCGTGAAAGTCTTTGGAAAAAGAGTCATTAAACTCTGGTACCGACTCATAGGTGTTGTCATCAATTGGTTTGTCATTTGATCTGTGGTACCTGTACCTGGGCGGAAGATCTGGGAGTGCTGTCGCTTCCTCGTAGAGATTCTGTACGGGAAATATATGAAGGAATATATACAAGACATTTAACCAAATGCATATGAGAACCTGGTATGCTTTGTATACAAAGTATATAGAGATTTCAGAATCTAGATGTTTATCAAGTATTTTGTATTCCATCCATTACAGAAATTAGTTAAAATACTGAACGAGTACAGGAGATACAACATATTTTGTATAAAGATGCGCACTTATTGTGCAGGAATTATTGCAGTGTGTACCCGTTGACCGGGGTAATAATAATCGTGTAAAGCGCTATGATCCTCACGGGAATAACGCTATATGAATAACAATTACTATTATTATTATTATTATTATGCTACATTTGTTTTCCTATTAAAACATCAATCGAACCCCCAAAACAGAACAGACTACAAACCATTTGCTCCAATCGGGCAAGCCTGCGTCGATGGATTTTGAGGAGAAACCAGCGCAGACCGCTCAGGAGCAGGATAAGTAAAGCCAGACTGGATCCTCCAATGACGATATACATGACAATGCCTGTCCACAAAAAGGGGGAAGATTGTTTGATTGTTTTGTAAACCACAACGATGCAGTTATATACTGGAAACATGAATAAATCCTAATGATTGCAACTCAAATGTCTGTCCGCAAATCCGGGGGACGATTAATTAGTTGATGTTTTACATTGTGTTTTCAAACAAGTAAAACGAAATTCATGATACAATTTCAAATGATAACCTCAAGTATTTCTTGTGATTGCAACTTGTAGGGCTTTGCATGTGTGCCAAAAATGAAAGTGGTCGATCTAATAATAAAGGAATTGCAGTGGAGGTACTATAATGTTAACGCTTTTCATCAGGTAAATTATTTTCCCATGAAAAGATCACATATTGCTCAGAGGAAACTCACAGTGATATTGACTTATATGGACTATATGGACTATCGAGTATCAATTTTGGACACAAAAATAATAAAATAAATTATTCAATGTAATATATTGTGACACTTTATACGATTACTGGGGGTGTTTCACAAAGATTATACGTTCAACTTAACTTTAAGTAGGAGGTAAACATTATGGAAAGCCATTTGTAGACTATGAAAAAGACATATTCAAAAACAAAATATACAAGTACTTGAGACTTTAAACAAAAATTATATTTACAGTATTTTGAAGGCTTCTTGATAATTACAACATACAACTTATTTTTATCAAATTGTATTTTGTTCAAAATAACTGTAAAAACAATTCTACAAATAAACTAGGGCTTTCCATAAAAATTCCTTTGTGAAACAACCCCGGTTGTTTCTGTTGTTATTGATTCTTTCAATCACCTGAACTCCAAAACTTAGACTTGATTGTTTCTGCATCATTCGGGTCAGCACTTCCGGTATGATTTGGCGGCAAACTTGGAATGACGCCTGCCACAATGGGTACTTCAGCGTTGGACTTATCACCAGATAAAACTAAATATAACATAAAATACATAAACTCGTTAAAGTTGTTCTGTAGTTCTGTCTTGAAGCTTGCAATAATCGGGAAAAACTGATGTAGTCCTTCTTCACTTTGACATTACATAAAAAAAGTATTTATGCTCAGTGATACGTTTTTATTTTTACGCCATTGTAAGCGTTATTTTACATAAAAATGTAAACGATATTTCACGTTAAATTGTAAACCTGAATTGTCAGTATCAAAATTATGATACGATCACAGTCCCTATGAATGGAACATGCCGTGTCACAGTGTGAATACGCTAGATCGTATATTTACACGCTGTGTGGAATAAGCTAAAATTTACAAAGTTATATGTTTCTTTAATCAGCACTAAACACACTATAATCATTATTAAAAACCGGCGACATTTGGTTGGGAGGCTTATGATCGCATTTTTTTTTGTTTTGGAAAAGTAAGATTTAATTTTAGGCTTCAGAATAAGGACACATAATAAGGATTGCGGCTGGCAACAGTGTTCTAGTGGTTTATAAAAACGAAAAAATGAGGGGCCAGTGTCGCTATATAAAGCAATGATCATGGCGTTGTTTTGCCACGGGAAAGCTTACGGTGCTTACCAGACTGGAGTTCAATCCTGAATCCTGTTTTCGTGGTGACACCGTTGCTCGTGAAGATTATTTTGATCGACGTAGAAGCGGACGTAAAAATTCGCGGTTTATCCAATTGCCCGGTAAGATTAATCAAAGAGGAAGACGTCCTGTCGAAGTAGTTCACTCCGTCACCGATGAAAACCAAGTCCATCCCTAGCTCAGTGTTGAAGGGTGAGAATCGAGCAGTGATGATGCGGCCCGGGAGTGTGTGTATGTTCCAGATGTCGAAATGATTGTTCGAATATCCACTGCTTCCCGATCCGGAAGTAAGAGGAGGAATGTATTTGACACCGTCGTTGACCTCGATTAATTGTCCTAATAAAATAATAAAACAGCAAAACTTAATGCAATTTGCAAAAACATAGTGCTTATTATCTTAACCTATTTGCAATACAGGACAGCGACGCATGTTTTCCATTAAAAAAAAAGAGAATGACCTGTAAAACTAAACTATTTTACTATTGATACAAATTGTTTAATGCTATCATAAAATAGAATTTGTTTTATGTTGACCAGTGAAAACACATTATCTGTTCCGCAAACGCGAAAGGTATTTGAGTCTGTTCCGAGATTCTATTACAGCCTAATTGCTGAAGAGAAGCATTTTGAGGTAATTTCTGCTACATTATTGACATTTTATTGAAAATTGGTTACTTCATGGACATGGAATGGTTGGGTCGTATTTCTTATTTTCAGTTTAGTATAATATAATTTTAGTTGGGCATTCGATGATTTTTGTTTGTACCGACCTTCGTAATCTGTTGCAGTCACTCTCAGATCCAATCGGTCCAAACTGGCGTCCCTACACCAGCTATCCTTGGCATCTTCAATCCTGATCCACGCTGCATTGCTGACAGATATCACGTCAGTAGGCAAAGTATCTCCGCTGAAATTCGCGAGGATCGTTGAATCCTTGCTGATCGAACCATCACCAATGAAAAATAGTACGCCGGAACTATTCAGGAGAAAATCCCTAAACGAAACTCGTATTTTCAACGGATGAGTCGTTTCAAATGACCAATCGTGCCTATTACACCGCTCCTTGAGAAATTGTTGGTTGACCTCACCGGTTGAGATTGCGAAGTTGGTTGTAGTGCTCAAATGATATTGCCCTGGGAGGAAAAAATGAAACAACATTACAATACATAAGACGTGTAATCATAATGACGCACTTTCACGATTGTTGAAAATCATTCATTGTTGAACAACACCAGAATTAGACACTGATGAACATATTTTTGTAAAATCATTGAACAGTTATTTCTGCAACAACTTTAACTGATTTGATTTCAAAGAGTGTGCACTCTGTGGGGACTTTAATCGACCAGACAACGGTTTAAAAACAACAATAACGATTTGGGTCTCACCAACTTTATGTATGCAGTTCCTTCTAGATTCTTCTCTTTGAACTGTGAAGGAGAAGCCACGTCCATACATGAAAGATGAACTGGAAAATACGATCTTCAACGATGAAGTTTTGGAGGTGAAAGTTATAGGAGCGGTGTCTCCGGCAAGACGAATCCACGCGGAGCATCCTTCGCCGCCATCTTGGAGGAAAGTGTCCACACCATCTCCGATGTACAGATGGTAGTCATCAGTGGCACCAAGGTCAAACTTTTGAAACTCCACACTCACGGCAAATCCTTCCATAGCTTTCACATCCCACAGTCGGTACACATTCGCCTGTCTATTGCAGGGGTCCGTGTTGTTGTCCATATAGTTAGTACAATTTACAGTGAAGTTTGCAAACGATTCACTGTTGTCGGGATACTCAATGAACTCCGCTACATTGTCACGAAGAGAGATAACTGTGAAAAGTAGTGAATTGACGTAAATTTTAAATGTTGATATAGCATACTCGAGCCCAATCATTAGAACATGTCGTAAACTCGTAATCATGGCTAAAAATGAAAAGTATATACATGGGCCGCGGAACCGGGGGGGGGGGGGGGGGGGGGGGGGGGTGGGCTGCCCCCCCCCCCCCCACTGTTTTGGCTTAACAAAATAAAATACATAAGCATAAAATGGCTGCAGCCCCGCCCCCATCCCCCAGCCCCCCACTTTTTTGGATTAAAACAATAAAATACACAAGCATAAAATAACAAATTTAAATGTGGTCAGCCACCCCGTACACTACTATGGAAATACAGAAGCTGCAGAGTCGTTCGAAATAATTTCGTTATAATAACATGAAAAACAACTCCAGTATCAGCATCCATAGTAATTATGTTTATATGAAAGAGAACAAATCGATTTAGTTACCTGATTTATCTTCAGCACTAACGGACATTTCAAAGACAGGTGCACGGCAACATCTCCCGAGGTCATCCCGTATCATGATCCAGGCAGCATTGCTGACACTCTCCACATCAGTCGGTAGAGCACTCCCAGTAAACCGGGCAAGCTCCGTTGAGCTGCTGCTGATCATACCGTTACCGATGACGAGAAACTCTCGACCTCGTTCGAAATCGAAATGGCGGAATGAAATTCGAATTCGTAGATCCAATGAGGGGGCGACAATGAATGTCCACACCGGCGACACGCAGGAACTTTCGTATGGACCCAGATCCGATGATGATATGTTGGTGGGGTATCCATCGTTGTAAGGCTCTGAGGGCCCCGAAAAAAAAATCGAGAATACGATTTGACTTGTATAATAGCGGTTGGAGTGACATAGAATTAGAATGAGAGGAGATGACATTTCTGAAAAGAAATTTCAATATTATACAAGTATCGAATACTGTAAAGCTGACACTTTGACCCAATACATAGTTCTCGAATGTTTTGCTGTATACTTCATACATAATACGATAAACGACTCATTCTGTTGGAGCAGGTTACAAATTGTGATGAGCAACATTCCAAGCAAAGTTAAGAAATACATTAAATGTCCAACTCAGTGTATTTTATGTTGCCTGGCGTAATGAGCCAAAACTTTTGGGGGGGCTTAACAAATTTGTGCAAGGGAGTGAAGCGACCAAGCCCGAAGGAGCGAAGCGACTGAGCGGGGGGGGGGGGGGGGGGGGGAGGGTGTGGGAGGGGGGTGTCCCCCCTCCCACGGTAGGGAGCTTTTGCATTTTTGGACTTGAAACTGTGCAATCTGATGCATACCTAGAAAGGAAATTTTGACTCGACGACATGTACTATAATGTCGGTAAGTGCGTCATGATTCTACCGACTAGAAAAGATTTTTTATTTGTTTCATAAAGACAAAAAGCGAAGCGACTGAGCGGGGGAGGGTGTAGGAGGGGGTGTCCCCCTCCCACGGTAGGAAGCTTTTGCATTTTTTGACTTGAAACTGTGCAATCTGATGCATACTTAGAAAGGTAATTCTGACATGACGACATGTAATATATAGTGCTATAAGCAGGGCCCTGGGAACGATTTTTTTCACCGGGGGTGCTGAGATATATACGTATATATACCTATATTCTTCTTCTTCTTCTCCTTCTTTCAGTCTTTTTCTGTCATTATCAGAGGCGGATCTAGCTTTTTGCTAAGGGAGGGGTTTGACCCAATGACGATGTCCATGAGTCGCTATTTTGAAGCCCCGTAAGTGATTTTGTTAAACTTTTTTCACTGCTAGCCGCGAAGCGGCGAATTTTGTTGCTATTTTGAACCCCTGTGAGTGATTTTTGTTAACTTTTTTCAGTGATAGCCGCGAAGCGGCGATTTTTTTTTGGGGGCTATTTTGAACCCCCGTAAGTGATTTTTGTTCACTTTTTTCAGTGATAGCCGCGAAGCGGCGATTTTCTTGTTGCTATTTTGAACGCCCCTAAGTGATTTTTGTTAACTTTTTTCAGTGATAGCCGCGAAGCGGCGATTTTCTTTTTGCTATTTTGAACCCCCGTAAGTGATTTTGTTTAACTTTTTTCATTGATAGCCGCGAAGCTGCGATTTTTGTGTGGCTATTTTGGACCCCCGTAAGTGATTTTTGTTCACTTTTTTCACTGCTAGCCGCGAAGCGGCGAATTTTGTTGCTATTTTGAACCCCCGTAAGTGATTTTTGCTAACTTTTTACACTGATAACCACAAAGCGGCGATTTTTTGGCTATTTTGGACCCCCGTAAGTGATTTTTTTTCACTTTTTTCACTGCTAGCCACAAAGCGGCAAATTTTTTTGCTATTTCACTTTTTTCACTGATACATTTTTCACTTGGCAGCCCAAGGGGGGGGGGGGGGGGGGGTTAAACCCCATCCCCCCCCCCCCCCCCGTAGATCCGCCACTGAAATGTCAAGGTGCATTTTCCCGTCTGGTGATATGTTCGTCTGAGTGATTGATCTTTGTGAAGATTAAATAGTTTACAGACGTTGTAGCAAGCTGACCTTCCTGCCCAATATCGTCTAACCATAATTTGCATATATCCAAATTATCCCAAAGTAAAAACAAAAAGAAACAAAAAAGCGTCATTTGTGGCTGTCGGCTGTGTGACAATTTCGTAAATGAAGCATAATGATATATAACATACAGAAATGTTTGCAGGGGGTGCTGCGCACCCCCTGAAAAATTTCCGGGGGTGCTGCAGCACCCCCAGCACCCCCGCTTCCCAGGGCCATGGCTATAAGTACAGTACTATAAGTGCGTCATGATTCAACCAACGGGAAAAGAGTTTGTATTTGTTTCATAAAGAAAAATCGAATATGCACCCCCAAAATAATGATAGCAAAGTGACATATTATACAGTTCAACAGTGCATCAAAAGCCTTATTATGTATGATACAAAAATACGAACAAAGAATTCTAGACGTAGACAAGACTTATTCCCGAGAGAGTGGAGCGACCGAGAGGGGGAGAAGGGTGGTATTGGGTCCGTGCACGGTAAGGGTGAGTTTGCAATGTTTTAAGTCTGGTGCATACTTAGGGCGGAAATTTGAATTGACATGAAGTAAAATATGAGTTATCTTGTCTTAAAAATACATTTTTTTTCAATCACTGGTATCGAATTAGATATAAGCCATGATTGAAATTTTATTTGGGGGGGCTAGCGCCCCCCCAAGCCCCCCCCACCAGTACGCCAGTGCCTTCAAGGGATCTATAGTAACATTGTCCAAATCCAAAAAACTTCATTAGAAATCTTGTGATTCTATCATACCTTGTTGCATTTGTAATACCGATGGAATCATGGAACATGTTTGGGATTTTCGAATTTCCCTTTCGTTAGTAAGATATTTACGATTGAAATCTTCAGATGTTTAACTATCTACTGGAAAGTCATAACTGTGTATAAAGTCACTGCAGTGAGTAAGCGAATATAAATTTGCCTTTTCGCTCATTACTCGGTCACATAACATTCATTCACCATGGAATTTCCACACATCACTCACAGGACATATTATCAGATGACGATACTACACATTATACTAACCAGTCATCACTTTATGCACATGCCAACAAGGTTACAAGATCCCTTTAAAATATTTCTACTCTTTGTTCACCTGATAAGGAGAGGAGGCTCTTCGCCCCTTAATTGCTTCGATGTGACATATATTTGCTAGTAAGACACCTACATTTCCCCCAAATATAACATGAGTTACCCGAACGGGAAAATGTCTATCTGACATAACGTGCAATTTGCTTGAATGTTGCCGTTCATAATTTTAAAAATCTTGGAGGCTGCTTCATAATTATAACCTTCCTGTTAATTTCGCACTACATATAAACTCAACTGGTGATGCTCATTTTCTTAAATCATCCCGAAAATGAGATACTTTTGCTAAAATTCAAGCCAAATTCAAAGAGCTCTTCTACCAGAAAACTGCCCTTTTAAAAACTATCGAAGGCTATACGAGCCACAGATCCATTCCCTTAAATACAATTAAACTCCAAGCTAACTGTTTATATGGTGGAAATGTCAGAGTTAAACTGATACAAAACTTACCAAGATAAGTAATAACATTGGTCTTCTTCTTATTCGCCTCTACAGTCCTCAAGCGCAGCGAGAAACCCGACCTGATCCCGTCATGGTTGCTGGAAGTGAAGATCAGTTTAACCGACCTACTATTTGACATGGTATCCAGCGCCTGTTTATCATTCAGCAGTTCCCACGTGGAACACGAACCATTGCTAAGGTTACCGTGTGCAAAATGATCCATACCATCCCCAAAGTAGACGTAATCTTTGCTGGTCTCTAGATCAAGATGTTCGATGGTTATTTCGAAAACGTAACCAACGGCTGTCTGGAATTCCCAAAGCCTGAAGCTGTTGTTCGGGTAATTGTTGGGATAGTTTGGAGACGCAATGGTGTAGTTTCCACCAGGTAGAATTTCTATTATCGTATCTATCATGTTGATATGTGAAAAGAGAGAGAGAAATGTAATGAATGTTACAATCTTACAGACTATGTTTTTAACAAAACACATGTAGACAATATTATAAGGAAATATGTTCCCTCGTTTGTTTTATTCAAATATATATTTTTACATTTTAAACAAATGCCTGCCAAAAATAACTCATAAATAATAATATGATAAATGCGTAGCAACTGGGGACAGTATTAAGGCCCCCAGTAGATTCAGAACAAATGCGCCTCTCCAAAAAACTATAGTAATTCACTGAGCATCGCCAATAATTAAACATTTCTAAATCGTTGATAATTATGTTTGCTATTGTTCTCGTTGGTAAAGGCTGCGCTTTCAACGTCGACCATTTAATCACAACACGATATTACAAACATAAAATATCAATATTGATTTCAAATTTTAAAAGCAACCCATTTACCTGAAACTGTAAGAAAAGTTTTTGATTT
Source organism: Echinarachnius parma (assembly GCA_037951105.1). Taxonomy (NCBI): domain Eukaryota; kingdom Metazoa; phylum Echinodermata; class Echinoidea; order Clypeasteroida; family Echinarachniidae; genus Echinarachnius; species Echinarachnius parma. Next base: position 35,086 of record JBAMJV010006631.1, read on the forward strand.
TTGTTTTCTGTTAACCGCTGTTCTTAAAGTCTTACCTGACTTTGGCACTGATGAAATCTCGACATGAATAAACCATATATCGGCCAATTATCGGTCTGGATTATCATTCTACCGGCGATATGGTTACATAACTTTTACTTAAGAATCTAACTTAATATACCAGTGCCATGGATCAAAAGCAAGGCTGGTATTTGTGTAGAAGTATTATTGTGTTTTAAATATTTACAAGTTTAAACCGATTCATTTAAAGCCTTTTCACCACAAGTGACCGAATGTGGGCAGGTACACGATTTGATAAGCCGTATATACGTATATACACCATTACAGTTGTAATATTCGGTTGCTTGATCGCAACGTGCATTTGTTCATGGATAACAGATACATATTTCCATAATAAAACATCTTTTCGATGTCTGAATAAGATAATCATTCAGCATTCCGCAGATAAATTAGTATTTTGAATATCGTACAATAATATTGAAATATAAGAAAGTAAGCGAATAACTATTGTGGTCGGGTATTGGCATGGGTACGGTGCAAATAGCCACGCATGATTAGACACCGAAGTTACCACCGATGACACATTGTTCCCTCTAATCTTCGCCAATCTCGTCGAGTCAATCCATTCCAAACCGTCTCCAATATCCACATAATTGTAGTAAGCAGAGCTGTATTGTTTGAAGTTGAACCGTATTCGTCTGTCTTCAGTGGTCCCGAAGGTCCACATGGGGCTGTATGTATTATCCCTGAAGGCTTTTTCCAAGTCGCTTGAAGTTATGTTTGTCATGTTATCAGGCCCAAGCTCATGATGCGCTTTAAAAGACAATAATAATATATAGGCATAATAATAATAATATAAATGTTTGTGTTTATTAAATATTATTAGCTTGATAAAGTTTATTTTTTAGATGGATTTTTGAAAGATTAACAAAATATATATTTGTTGTGAGAAAATGAAAACCCGAGTGTATAATTTGGAAGAGGACACGATTTTAATGACATAATTAATAAACTTTTTTGATCAAAATCGGCTCATCAATGGCTGAAATATCCACACTCATAACTTTTTGTAATAATTGTGCGGCCCCACAGTTATTCGATAATTTTTAACCAGCCATCAATTTTTTTTAAATCTTCTTTTCAAAAATGTAGAAAAGAGTTTTTTAAATAGGTATTACTTATCTTTTTTATATGCTAATTATTTTTTTATTTCATTAGGGTACATCTGTCAGTGATCGGATTACTGTTTTTCGCAGAGGCCCTACACCATAAAATACATCACATGTAGATACGTTACACACAAAAGTACAAAACTGTATTTTTACAAAATAATAGAAATCAACATTGAAAGAATATTTTGTGACCAATTAACCAAGTCATATAAAATAAATATAAATCTCTTTTTTTTGTATATGCACCAATATAAATTAACAAAACAATTTTGAAAGAAGCTAATTTAATATAGGTTTTCCCGCTTAATTTTACACTTGTTTAAATCGAAATCATTAAAGCTCATTTACATTCACGCATTATGGAGTAATCGTTGATATCGGTCTTCCAAATTCCGAATAAGTGCAAACAAATTCATGCACACGCATTAGCTTTCGTGAATAGACACATCAGTTCATTTATGGCCAATCGATTTCGGGAATGTGCAGTATTACACTGCGTGCTATTTTGAATGACCATTGGTGAAAAGGGTATGTTCTTTGTGCAAATTCACTTGCTCCTGCGTGATTTTGAACGACTATTTACGAATTCGAATGCTGCTTTACACGGCGATCGCAAATCGCGCGAATTCGTTTGCCCCTATTATCAATTGAATTGACACAATCGCGACATTGAGCGGGAAATTCGGAAGAACATTCCATAAAACTTCTCTTTAATGAGAAAAATGTTTATTCCCATTTGTTTTTTTACTTTTGGCCAAAATTAAACCCTTGTTATCTGCGTTTCTAGTATTATATGTAAAGATTGAGATTTTATAAATATTGCAGCTAAATGCATTGGTGCTTGGTGACTCAATACATCAAATACTATTTTACACTCATTAAAAGTCCACCTTTCTTCAAGGCTTACCCAACATAAACGATTTAATTTTTTATATATTTTTATTTCAACAAAACATCACATGCACAATATTTCATTCAAAATAGTGGTAACGGCTCTTTTTTTTATAATGATAACAGGTTTTTTACCAAGTCATTTGTATTTCTTTCGAGCATGGTTTTGGTTACTACCTTTCAGTTTGACCAAAACTGTGCTCTCTTTACCAAAACCTTACTATCCCTTTCATTCTAACAATATTGCTTTAATTATATTGCACCGAAATGCACAAATAAATGATGTGCATCAATTATGGTAACTACATATTATGTTTATGTTGTGCGACATGGTTGAACCTTCATCATGAAATACATTTTTTCATAGCAGCAAATAAGAAAGTCTTCTACATACCTTGTAAGTTCGGAACCAAAGCAACAGCCACATGAAGAATATACAAGCAAGGAATCAACGCTGAAAAGCGTATCATCATGAATACTGACGACATCATGTTGATCAATTTACTTCGTTTTGTGATAAATGTAGGCCTACACCGCGGTGCAAAGTCATCTTTTTCTTCCCTTCAAAGTGCAGACAAATCACAAGTATTTGTTTCCGCATACACATCCAAGATAGCTAAGTTGTTGAAATTTGAAAGACGCAAATACCAGCTATTTGTGAAAGATTTAGGCAGATCTTATAAAGATCTTAAGATGTTAAAGACAGTTCTTCTCCCTGGAAGTGTATTTCATAACGAGCGCTCTGTTAATTAAAACAATGAATGAAAATGGAGAAGAGGAGAACAGGGAAACAGCGGGATCTCAGGATGGTTGAGCTCGATCTCTCAATTAAACCAAACGTTTAAACAATTCAACAAAATGTGGGCGGTGGCCTTCTATGAAATAGACAATAGTGTTACGCCCTCTATGTAAATGTTTGCGAATCAGGAAACATAATTATTCAATCAATCATTCGCACTGGCGTAGTGATAAAATGCCTGGGGAAGCTAAAGCACCCCTCACTCCTCGCATATATGAGTTGATGGATATTACTGTTATGAAAAGATGTATATAAAAGAAATTATTTGTTTTTTCTCCTTATTATAATTACGTATACTATTATGTTAATGAGTTTATCAGTTATATATTTTTAATTTAATCGATGGGTAAATTGATTAATAAAATGAATACAAAGTTGATTTATGAGCAATACATATCATTACATAGAAACATTGATATACGTCTAAATAAGTTGATAAATATGTCTGTATAAACATATAAATTAACTAATATATACATGAATAAATGAATAGATAAATATTGAAATACAATATAACAAAACAAAATATGGACAAATTTATTGATATTCTTTTCAGGGCGGGAATGACTTTCAGTTTTCATATATGGTCATAAGTAATGTTATTTGGTTACATTAAGCATTGTTTTATATCCTATTCAATGTGTTTTATGATCGTTTTGAAAGGTTTGTAAATCACACTGTAGATCACTTGATAATTACAAGTTTTAATCCATACGACTAGTGTACTTCTCAGACCACATTTGAAGAGCGTATTGCAAATTGGGAATAATAAGCTATGATAGCTAGCTGTAATAGAATTATTAAGACAAATTACTACATTGTATATACAATATTGCTAATTTCATTTCATACTCCCAGTGAAAAAAAGTATAAAAAATCAACTAACGTGGATTTAGCACCGATTGAAATAAAGCTCTTCATTTTACATGAAAATGAGAATGGAGATCATTCCTTTAAAAAAAACGTGTGCCTGAGCCTAAGGACATTCTGAAATCTTAAGCTGCTTTGAAACATTAGGTTGCACAATGATCACGGAACGATCTTCCAAATTATCATTAAATTAGCTTCCTCCAAAATGTTTTTTGTTAATTTATATTGGCGCATTTAAAAAAAAAAAAATATTTATTTTGAATGATTTTAGTTAATTGGTCACAAAATATTCTTTAAATGTTGAATTTCTCTTTGTAAAAAATATTTATGTTGTACTTCGCGGTTTATTTTGTGTTGTATATTATGTTGTAGGGCCTCTGCAAAAAAAACAGTGCTTCGATCACTGACAGAGCAACCCTTCTGAAATAAATCGAATAAATAAATAAATAAATAAATCATTACCCATATATTTCAGTTTGATTTATATTTTACCTTATGGGCTTTTGTTCATTATCACCTGACTTAGTAAAAATACAGTGCATCAGCTGCCATGTAACATTTGTAACTGTTACATGCCAGAAAGCACTGTTAACCGCATGTCGCGTCAGATGATAAAACAGATGTTAACTTTGCTGTCAGGGAAATCACGGAATGTTCCCCTCGGGATTTAAAATGCTATTTCGTGAAGAAAATAATCCCTCGACTATGTCTCGGGACTTATTTACTCTTCCCTCAATAGCATTTAAAATCCCTAGGAGTGGAACATTCCGTACTTTTCCCTCCACAATCAGTTAACAACTGTATATTATAGCATATAATATTTAACAAAAACTTTATAATTATTGTAGTTTCAAGCGCCTCTCTGCGACGCCGTGCGTGCGCGCATAGGATCCTGTATACAGTAATCGCTTGTGTTCTGATTCTTTTGTGAATGAGCGTATCATCGCCGTCGAGTGGTGTGTACACGGCTCTATGATCATCGCATAAATAAATGTCGCTCACAGTGCGTACAAGCATGCGTGATTGACTCATCGAAAAGTTGTTCCGCAATCGGGATATAGAGCGCAATAATGGATTTAGACGCCCCATCCCAATGTATGATATAGAGTTAACGCACGGATTGGAGTTACACTACAAATGAGATGTTTAAAGTCTAAAGTTTTAGTTATGTAGTTCATGTAGCTCACATGGAAACTTGTTTTTTAAGTTGTGTATTTTCTTACACACCTTAACAAAACCCTGTGTACTACATGAACCACACAACTGAAACTTGTCAACATTAAACATCTAATTTGCAGCGTTCATGCTAGCAAAGGACTTACCAAACGACGTGCGGCGTCTCGCATATACATGGTATATGGCTACATAATTAGATATTCACGATATTCATGTGCCATCATTGTCCATCGTTAGCACTGAAAGGGCTTTTTATTTATCAATCAATGTATCCCATTTCCATTAGCCCTTCAATTTATCAATGGGTGGGTACGCCAATGATGATCAAATATATAATAGCCTTCCGTCTGTCAGTTTTAACAACTAATTTAAAAGGTCCACTCTCATCCCACGCATATAGGATAAAATACATAAATGTCATACATTAATCAAACTATAACGCTGACCTGGTCATTCTATTGTATTACTCCTTGTACAGTTTAAAGTGGTCCATTCACTTCGTAAGGTTGATTTTTCGAACGTGACATACATGCAAAGCAATAAAGGTGCATTAAGGGTGTAAAACGCTGCTACAATAACTGCACCTCAAATTGGGGTATTAGCAACGTATGCATAGACCAATGTTTTGGGTGAAAAAGTGCACCCTTAAAGTAGCGTTTTGAACCATAATTGGTGAAAAATTGAACCTGTATTGCTTTATATTGTGTATAATAATATTTGTGTATGATTCTTCGGAACAATGTGGGATAATTTCACAGAAAATTAACTCCTTTTACTCATACAAAAATAACTGATGTCTAATCTTATCACCTATGTCCATTGACATTGACTATGACTGACTATACCATAGAAAAGCGTAAATGAATTTCAATTCATCCATAACCATCTCCATACTTATCAAAAACCCATTTCATATTGTCTGTTAATGTACCATAAGTTAACCAACAAGGTACAAGGGAAATGTGAAAACTCTAATTGTTTTTTAGTGAATTTGACAAAGGTAATTAATTACTCTAACTCGGCACGGGATTGTCATAGTAATATAATACACTAGCCTATTGAGTGGATGATGGTCATTATTACGAAACCGAGAGTTGTGTTAAAATTAATTACCTTTTAAAACATGACCATCTAGTTGTTTAGTTGACAACATGTAGGTTTTTAAATGCACTTGAATGTGATTTATGAGCCTCTCCAAAATCACATGAGCACAACTCAATACACATTATATTTTCATGTGTTTTAACGATCTAAGAAGCCCTTCTCTTAAAGTCCTTATTTAGTCCCTCCCCCTAATCGTTAAATAGCTTATTAAATTAATTCGTGCACTGTCTGATTTGCATACATGTATGTAAATGTGGGCGTGACACTAATGTGTCATGAAAACCATAGCCAAAAATTAAAATGAAAATTGTGCGTGCATTGAGAATGAAGAGCGAGGACTGGTCGAAAGGATGAACGCTCACTGCAGCGATTTGCTTGCGTTTTCTTTTCGTCTTTATCGCTAATTATCATGTCCGTTGTATAGTGAACTAAACGAGCTCGAAAGATAACTTGCCAATGTGCTTCTTTAATATCTATGTTAGATCGAAGTTTTTACATAATACAGTTTATTTTTATTTAGGAATTTCACTATTCCAGAAACGTTTATACTGAACTTGTGCATTTGTACTCGTGTATATTAGTATATGTTTGCATCGCTGTCGCTTCCATATTGCGGATGAAGTAACTGAATGACAAAATGTCTTATCAAATGATGAAACGTTTATCAGCACTTGCTTTGTGCTTCTATATTCTGAACTTGTCTGTTGGAGACACCCAGGACTTTCAAGGTATGTTTATATAGACCGCTTTATTTTTGGTGTAATTTATATAACATTATAATGATATCTATAATATAACATTATTTAATACATCATAATCATGTAGACCGTGCGAACCTTCTAATCAGACTAATTTGATATAGACAATACACGTATTATAATAATGTTATTGATTAATTTGTTGAGAAGATGGAGAAAACATTTCGACAACAGACACATCAGAATTTGAAATGTAGAAAGTATGAAGCGTTAAAATCACATGACTTTATTAAAGATTTAAATGACAATTATAACTTGTTCACTTGTTTAGGCATAACTTCTAGTTTTGAAACAAAATGGATTACATTTGCAAATCCAAACTGTGATGAAATAAAAAATTAAAACCAACTTACTTCGAAAATTAATCACAATTATTGTATACCACAGCGCATCGTGATCTTGGAACTCAAACTACGATCAACATCACATCTAGCGACTTACAGACCGCCTTCAGTAATGGCGACTATAAGCCGCTGTGGACATTCAGTACTTCAGAGGATAGGCGAGTCCAGTTCACCTTCAAGCAAGTCAGCTCTGATTATTATTACAATAATGTGGATATTGGAGACGGATTGGAATGGAGTGACTCTACGATATTGGTGCAAATTAGAGGGTACGATGTGCATAGCGATGTGACTTCGGTGTCTAACCATGCGTGGATACTGGCACCGTATTTGGACCAATACCCGTTTAAGTATGAAACTTCGACACTCTTCTTATATTCAAATCTGTTATAATCCTATACCATTCGAATGCCGCTCTTTGTAAATTAGTACAAAATCGACGAATGGAGCCACCGTGTTAATGTCTATAGAAAAGGTGTTTAATAGTAAATGCAAGGTCAGCATATTGGAACAAGTGACCGAACATTAGAGCTACAATGGTGTATACGTATATTCGACTTATCAAATCGTTAATCTGCCGATATTCGGTCACATGTGCTTTAAAATTATTGTAGTGACTGTTTTAAAATTAAAGTGATTTTTAAAAAGTGGTACCATTTTTATAAAAAGTAAGTTGTATAATATAAAGTATCTGTATCTTAAAGTTGATCGGTTTTTAATTATTCCTTAACAGGTTATCAAACAAAGTGAACAATTATGGCCGATAATTGGCCAAGATATGGTTACTTCATGTGCAGATTACGTCGGTGCCCATGTCAGGTTGGAACAACAATTACAAATTTTCTTTCTTTCTTTTTTAACTAGATATTACTAAACATTTTCGTTTTAGGAAATGATAAACAAAAATCTAAATTATTTTCTCGTATAATGTTTGCTAAAATGCCCAGGATAGGAATACTATGTTGCACTGTTTTATAATAAATAATTATAATTCAGTGTTCAACAGACCACACTATCATTTAAATTCAATAATAATGTTTGATTGTGCAAATCTTTATGCAATAGATGGTTATAATTTTGTTTCAGATACATTTTTAAAGAAAATATTATGTTTAAAGGGACTTTAGTAACATTGTCCAAATTCTCAAAATGCAATTGGAATTCTAGCGGTTCCCTCATACATTGTTGTATTCGTATTAACAAAAAAAGCATTGGACAGGTTTCGGTTTTTCCATTGTCCCTTTCGTTAAAAATATATTTACAATTGAAGTGTTCCGATGTCAATTTACCCAACGGATCGTCAGAACCGTGTACAAAGTGAGTGCAATGAGTTAGTGAATGTCACTTTGCATTTTTGCACATTACTCGGCCATATAAAGTTCATTTAAAGGGTACCACCACCCAACAATAATATTCTTATTAAAGAAAGGTAACATCTTTAGTATTCAATTCCATCAACAAGTTCACAAAAATATGTTTCCAGAAAAAAATATATAATTGGAAAACGCATCACCATTCTAAAGCATGCGTTCATGCGGTCTGAATTGCGAAGACTAATGTGTACAGAGCGAACGAATCGCTCGGGAATCTATTGTCTCCAAACGTACGCGTGAATAGCATTGGCGCACTCGCAAATGGTTGGCCCGTATGGAACCAGGAAATAGAAGTGGTTCCGTAAGTGGTGGAAATTAATTGCTTTGCTTATGAATTACACAACCCTTTACAAAATGCTGGGTATCTATTTGATATCACAAAACGGTACTAAAACATATAATAAATGTGTTGTTCTCTGCCTGGTGGTCCCCTTTAACTTGAAATGTTCACACAGCACCCAGTGGACATACCAGATAACGGGTGCGGTTCGTTATTCCGAAGGTTCGTTATTCCGAAGGTTCGTTATTCCGAAGGTTCGTTATTCCGAACACGCAAATTTCCTATACCTGAGTGTTCGTTAATCCGAAAATGAAATAGGGTTCGTTAATCCGAACATTTGTTGCATTATTTCGAAGGTTCGTTATTCCGAAGGTTCGTTATTCCGAAGGTCCGTTATTCCGAAGGTTCGTTATTCCGAAGGTTCGTTATTCCGAAGGTTCGCTATTCCTAAAATGAAATCGGGTTCGTTATTCCGAAGGTTCGTTATTCCGAAGGTCCGTTATTCCGAGGGTTCGTTATTCCGAAGGTTCGCTATTCCTAAAATGAAATCGGGTTCGTTAATCCGAAAATGAATTTGGGTTTGTTATAATGCTATAATTTCATATAAAGAGATAAAATAAACTTAAATGTTTGATTGGTCTGGCCAAGGGAGGGAAAGGGGGAGGGGTATGCTTAATGCAGGCTGTAAATTAAATAAACAAAACACAAACTATAGTATTATAACAAGCCCGATTTAATTATCGGAATAACGAACCCGATTTTATTTTCGGATCAACGAACCTTCGGAATAACGAACCTTCGGAATAACGAACTTTCGGAATAACGAACCTTCGGAATAACGAACCCGATTTTATTTTCGGATCAACGTACCTTCGGAATAACGAACCTTCGGAATAACGAACCTTCGGAATAACGAACCTTCGGAATAACGAACCTTCGGAATAACGAACCTTCGGAATAACGAACCTTCGGAATAACGAACCTTCGGAATAACTGAACCTTCGGAATAACGAACCTTCGGAATAACGGACTGTAACCCAGATAACAACAATATGCATTGTATCAACCACTCATCGCTTTTTGCACATGTCAACAAAGTTACTAGATCCCTTTAATGTGTCTCTTTCTTTTTCACATGTAAAACAAATGGTGTAGATGCGAGAACGGATCTTTCGCCAGGAGATATTGTCCAATTCAAGTCTCCGAATTCCCTTGGGAGTTACCCAAACAACTGCTTCATGTTCAAGGAATTTCAGACAACCGACGGTTACGTCTTCGAAATAACCATCAACAGTTTTGATTTAGAAACTGACGGGGATTATGTCTACTTCGGGGATGACATGGACCTTTTCGTACATGGTAACCATAGCAACGATACATGTTCTTCCTGGGAACTGTTGAATGATAAACAGGTGTCAGACGTCATCATCTCGAAAAGTTCGTTGGTGAAATTGATCTTTACGAGCAACCATGAAAATGATGAAGGGACCAGGTCGGGCTTCCTCATGAGCTTGAGGACTGTGGAGGCGCAGAAAACCGATGTTACATATTTCAGTGAGTTTAATCACCGCCATATAAATATTTAGATTTGGCAAATGTCATTCATTCCATTGAGGGAATTTTAGAGCAAAAAGTTCCTAAATTTGGACAAGACCATTTCCGTGTGAATCGTTTCTTTTTTGGGGGGCAAAATCCTCTAATTTTCGTGCAAAATTAGGCATGTGAGAAATTCTACGCAAAAATTATGTCACTTTTGGGTAAATCTTATCATTTTGGGCAGCTAAAGGTGGCAAAGACCATTATTTCTTTTACTCGGGTGAAAACGGAAAGATGATGAGCATTATGAAAAAAAGTATCTACAAAATGTAGTGTACTGCTCAGTATGTCTTTGTCCAGTGGCGGAGCTACGGGGAGGCGGCGGGTTGTATCACGATACATGATAAATACACGAAGTGTGCCCCCAATAATTCAAATTTACCCTAAATCAGTGCAACCTAGTTACGTCATTGTCTTGGTCATTCTGAAATTGTTGGCTACACCTGCCTCCATGGATTTCGCTGTACATCATAGGTGTAATTATACTTGCTTTTATGTTGTTATTTAGAGAATTACACCATCGATGATCCCATCAACCTATCGTCATCGAATCTAGAAATGTCAAACCAGCGTCTCTGCGTGTCGCCGGTGTGGACGTTCACCGCATCATCAACGGACCTGCGAATTCGAATCACATTTCGCCAGTTCGACTTCGAACGAGATCGAGAGTTTCTCGTCATCGGTGACGGTATGATTATCAGCAGTTCGACGGAGCTTGTCCTGTTTACTGGGAGTTCTCTACCGACTGATGTGGAGAGTGTCAGCAATGCTGCCTGGATCATGATAAGGAACGACCTCGGCCGATGTTACTGCACTCCTGACTTTGAGATATCCGTTGAGGCTGTGAATAAAACAGGTACATGTATCAAGTAAAGAACCTTTTTTCTCTATACATAATTTTGAGGCTGGTAGGTATACTGGGTGTAAAGCTAATGTTTTAAAACTAGTTTTTGCTGATATTTCACTAGAATTAGTTCCTTGTCAATGGCCAAATGAGAGTAAATATTACGAGGGCGTGCGACTAAAACCCCGATATCGCCTTATCCTATTGTTGTCCATAATAAAATCGAATTTCCGCTACCGTTGTCTTACCACAGAACAAAACTTTAGATGAACTAAATTCCATAACTCATCCTTTATAGTCATCTTACTACCAATAACATTAATAATTATGACAATATCAAATGTTTCGCTATGAATCATTTCACAGAACAGTGCCTGTCAATTAGGTTTTTTCTGATTTGTATTCAGTTATCTGTCTCCAACACGACGCAGTGCAAATGATTGAATATCCCGGCGACACAGACTCGGTTGCAAGCTTTACAGAAAACTGTAATTGCAACACCAACAACAAAACGAACCACATTGGAGAATACAATGTGTACCGACTGTGGGATGTGCAAGCTCTGGACGGATCTGTCGTGCGTGTAGAGTTTCCAAAGTGTGCCGCTGGCGCCAATAATGACTACTATCTCTACATCGGGGATGGCGTGGACAATTTCATCCAAGATGGCGACGGAATGTGCTCCTCGTGGATTCGTCTTGAAAATGACAACACTCCTTTAAACTTCACAACCAGAACGTCATCCGTGAAGATTATCTTTTCCAGTTCATCTTTCGCCTGTGGACATTTCTCATTCGTCCTTCAAAGCGAAAGATTCCACAGGAACTGCACAAATAAAGTTGGTAAGACCGATCGATATAATTCCTTTCTTCTGTTCTGGTCGATGAATGAGACATTAACTTGAGTAAGTAGTGTAGAGTATTTCTTTTGTTTATGTAAAAAGCACAACTGGTTTTGAAATGCATTACATTATTTAGAGGATATCAAGTATATTTGATAGTTTATTAAAAAAAGTTACCATACTCATAAGAAACTAAGTGTTTGTTTGAAAAGATCATGTACTCTTTTACAAACATGTATTACAATACAAATGAATAATGACTAAAATGTAGTTTTCTTTGCACTCAAATGATCTCTCTAATAGGACATATTGTTTTGACCGCTGTAAGCAACTTCACAATCTCAACTGATGGCCTCAATCAACAATTCAGCCAGGAGCGGTGTTACAGACACGAATGGACCTTCGAAACTACCCATCCGTTGAAGATACGAGTTTCGTTCAGGGATTTTCGCCTGAAAAGTCCTGGCTTATTTTTCTTCATTGGCGATGGTTCGATGAGCAAGGAAACAACGATTCTTGCTAATTTTAGCGGGGATTCTCTGCCTAGTGACGTGATATCTGTCAGCAGTGCAGCGTGGATCCGGATCGAGGATGCCAAGGATAGCTGGTGTAGAGACTCAGGCTTGGACAGACTGGACTTGAGTGTGACTGCAACAGAATATGAAGGTCGGTATGAAAATTATAAACAAAATTAAGTCGTAAAACATATATTTACAAAACCCGTGTAAACTTGTATTTGTAATTATAAATACGAAAAACGGCCCAAAACAATAATTATATTGCTACCATGGAATGTTCACAATCGAAGATCTGGCAGAGGAAACGACGTATCGCTCAGTTGTGCCCGCCATTAGCAGGAAGTTGCGTGATGACACGAACAGATGAGGACCATGAATTAAGAACATGTAAAATACATTCATGAATATAGTCCTGAAAGTGATATCTGCGTAGTACGATTATGAAGTCCTGTCACACAGCTGTTATATTCTAAATGAAATTAGAAAGAAGATCTCGTTCAAACCGTCCCATAGCTACCGCGTTTTTGATGCTAACAAATCCTGCTATACTCATGCCTCTAATGATCATTACATGCATGTTGTATAATCATTATATTTAGGAAAGACAATTCAAGTCAACGACGGTGCCGAATACATTCCACTTCTTTCCTCTGGGTCGGGAAGCAGTGGTAATGGAGGATATCCGAACAATCATTACGACATCTGGAACATACACACACTCTCGGACCGCATCATCACTGCTCGATTCTCACCCTTCAACACTGAGCTAGGGATGGACTTGGTTTTCATCAGTGATGAGGCGAACCTCTTCGACAGGGAATCTCCTCTTTGGCGTGAACTAAGTGGAAACAAGAATATTCCGCCCGAGTTCAAGTCCACTTCTACCCCCATCCAAATAATCTTCACGAGCAACGGTGTAACTACAGGCACAGGGTTCAACATAGAACTGCAATCTGGTGAGTAAAATCCTACCGGGGAACCACACTGTGTCATTATGTAGAGTTCGCATTTTATTATCACGATGTGAACACACTTTGTTTTGCATAGTAGATCATGGTGTGTACACACTGTGTTTCTCATCTTGAGTTTGTTGTGTTTTGAGATGTGGATCACAGTGCGAACACGATTGTTTCAAAGTGTGGCTCTCAGAGTCATGGGTTATAGTGTGGATATATGAAACCACTGCATTTCGCTTAAAGGGTCACAGTGTGAACATATTGTTTCAAATTGTGGATTGCAGCAAGAACACAGCTTTAATAGTGTCAGCACTCCAAAATAACCATGATCAACCTCATAACCCTTGATTTACAGTGCAATTTACAGTGTGGGAATGTGTGACGCAAAGGCAGATCAAACTATGTATCACACATGTTATACCACCAACTGCAGCTATGTGATGTGTAATGTCACTATGCAAAAAATTGCCAATTTATCATGATTCCCACATATTGAAGAAGAGCTATCACCAACATGACTCTTATAATTTACATTTTCAGTGGAGCATAGGTTAGGCTACAGTCGGCATTGTACAGAAAATATAATTTATATAGATGTATAGCTATACGCATAATTGTAATACACACGAATCAAAATTTATTTTCAAATAATAGGAGGTATTTAAACATCATCAATTTAATCATAGCTTTGTTGCAAAATCAAAGAGCAATGTTCATTTTACAACAAACCTTTGTAATAATTTGTAGGTTCAGGTCAAGGATCAATCACAAAACTACCAATTGAGAAAGGAGCCACTTCAATTTTGGCGCCAAATCATACCGGAAGTGATGAGCAGAGTGCGGAACCTTCGCGCACAGAGACACAGTTCAACATTTGGTCCTCAGGTAATAATCAAGTAAATACGGCGTACATAACAACCACGTAGTGCTTACCAAAATGACACTACATTTTGTGCTTACTTTCAATTTAACAAACTACAAATATGATGAAATGAATAATACGATACAAATATATATGAACATCAATGATATGGTCGTAGTTGTTACAAAATCAGAAACAACAAAATTACACATTATGTCTACTTCTCGTCAAATCCCCTGTTTGGTTGACAGGTATTATTTCTCATCTGAGGTATAGGCCTACTCTATTCACCACTGATTTTGTTTTTATTTAGGAAATTAAAATAACAATTACGATATTTTGTTGATAGTTTGTTTGATTTAATAATGTCTGTTAAATCATCGGTGGGGTGTTTCACTAACACTAAAATCGATTTTAGCATCAACATGTTGTGAAAGTCGTCCTATTGAATCGATCCTAAAATCGATTTTAGCGTTCAGTAAATACCCTCAGATGTTTTATCATGTTTGTCGAAAATCTACTAATTTAATAGTGTATACAGTGTATACCAACACTTATTTTCATTCTATGTTATTTTATTTTAAATAATTACCAGGCTTTCATATGTGCATCCTGGTTGGACCGTTAAGTGTGGCTTTACTTATCTTGCTCCTGATTGGACTGCGCTGTCTAACATAATCAAAATACATAAGCACACTATTGTTTACAGTCCATATGTGCTAATTAAGGTATCAGATATCGTTTCCACAACTAATTAACTTCAACCCGTGTACAAAATTGTACTATCATTGTATGGTGTTTCTTGAACAGGCCTTCTCATGTACATCCTGATCGGTGCTTCCAGTTTGGCTGTACTTATCTTGCTTCTGATTGGACTGCACTGGCTGCGTCTAAAGATCCACGGACACCGGCTTGCCCGTTTAGAACAAATGGTAGGTAGGCCCCCGGTAAGAACTTTAACCCTAATAGGGCCGGGGGGGGGGCATAATGGCCCCCCCCCTCCGCGATTTTTTGTATTGGTCCAAAACGCTGTACGATGACGCGCCGCGGCTTGGTGGCTTTTTTCTATCGGGTCTTGCGCACATTTTAAAATAAAAATTTCGAAAATCGGACCTACCGTTACAAAGTCACGTGACCTTTTGTCTATGCATGTCAGCCCGAAAATCGCTCAATTTCGTGATTTGTGTACAAAACATAATCAATTTTCGTAAAATGAGGTGTATCATTAGTTATTTGGTGTTGTTTACATGTTATATGTTGGTTTGGGGATTCAAAATAGTTAAATTATAGTTAGAAATAAAATAAACAACAAAAACAATAAAATACATAAGTTTAAAAAACAAAGAAATACATAAGAAATTAACAAAACAATAGAAAACATAAGGAAGAACCGGGCTCTTCCAAATGTCTTTGTCGTATTATCATTACAAATGCTCTAAAGAATATATGTAGTGAAAACCAGAGTTTAATTATGAAGAATATATAATTTATGGGTACAAATATGAATTTCATGACTTATTTGCATAAATTACCATAAATATGCAAATTAATGAATTTTTCAAAATGTTTAAAAATTACCATTGTATTCTATACACTTCACTTATCATGCGTGCAAAATTTTACGGCGATCGGCCGCTCCGCGGCCGATATCTTAGGGGGGCCATAATCCCCCCCCCCCGGCCTGCTGAAGACCTCAAATAGCCCGTCCCTTTTAGGGTTAAGTGATCTATTAACATTGTCAAAATGCACAACACATTCTTGGAATTCTAGCAGTTCAAACATTCCTCTTTATTCGTAATACACATACAAGCAAGGAATCGGTAAACCATTTTAAATTTCCGAACGTCTCCTTTCCTTGTCCTATTATCAAATACCATTTTGTAGTACCATGTTTGTATGTTCATGTTAAAGGTAAGGGTGAGTTTTGGGAATTTTCAAAGTGCCCCCCCAACATAAATTGTAACGGATTTGGCTGATTTCAATTCCATATGAAAGATCATCGAAAAAAACATGGGAAATAATAATGATTCCCGTTCAAATGCTCTAATTGTTGTGAAATTTGCTTTCAAAAGATTATATAAAAGTGGTTGACGCCCGGGTATCACTTTTTAGAGAACGATAGCGCGAGTCGCTAGCGATCTAGGTCCTCCATAAAGAAATCTGAAACTAAATATATTTGTGCACGCTAATTATGCTTAAAACTATACATATGATACGGTACTTACCAGCAATTCACTCTCCAATATGTGATCCAACTATCGGGTGGATTAAGATTATGATTTTTCCCTCCATTCCGCAAAAAATCAGTGATATACATGCACATCGTGGACTTCGCTCCGTGTATTAGCGCGAACGAAAGCCGAACAAACGGGGCTTTGCAATTATACATACTACACGTACTATACTATTACCGCGCACTGCACTACAGTCCCGTATTAGGACCTAGAACGCTAGTGCTTCGCGCTGTTGTTCTCTAGAGTTAATTTGACACTTCGAGTTGTAACGGCTCTTTTTGAATGATAACAGGGGTTTTACTTTCTCGTTTGTAATTGTGTATAGTTTTTGAGCATGGTGAAGTTATAACTATTAGTTTGTACCGTAATCGTGCAGGTTTTGGTTACTACAGTTAAGTTTGACCAATACTCAACTATCCCTTTAAACAAGAGGGAACTTTCCAGATTACGAAACGTTTGTATTGATATCACTCTCATACAGAATCTCTATGAGGAAGCTACAGCCCTACCAGACCTTCCTCCTAGGTACAGATACCCTAGACCCAATGATGAAGCCATTGAGGACAACACGTACGAGTCTGTACCGGAGTTCAAAGACTCTTTCTCAAAAGACTTTTTCCTCATGAAGCATGCGAGCAACGAACTCGACTCGAATTCATCTCTTGGTTCTGAGACCAACAACTACACCGTGGTTCCTGACCCTCTAGCGATTATGTCAGTCTTCTCTAGTGAAGACGTGGTTGAACACGAGTACCATGTTTCAGAGAGTCATCATGTCGACATCATCGACCAGGAAGAAAGAAGGTCTCGCATCCAGAACCGTTTTCAATTTGACGACGATGATGATGATGATGATGATGATGATGATGATGATGATGATGATGATGATAAAGAAGAGATAGATGATGGGGATGATGATGATGGTGATGGTGATGATGATGATGACGAACTGACGGAAGTCTTCGATGAATCTGGATACATGGTGCCGACCGCACATATCACCGCCGCAAAGTGTCAATTGACTTCAATGTCGGCCTTGCCGAGTAACCAGTCAAAGAAATGTCCACCTCCCAAACATGTCAAACCAAAATTTAAGGACGGACTGAAGATACGTCTTGTCCAATCGTCGACTGGTGACCTGGGCTACCCTGTCCCAGAAAGGCACGGAGTAGGGTCCGATGGAAATCGTCAGTTTTTCTCTGTGCCCCAAAAAGGTCGGGTGGATAATGGTGGTGATACGGACGCGCTTCAGCACACGTACATGGAGAGCGAAGATGTCTTCAAGGGAACCCGTGGCCTTGTGTCTACAACAGATGCGTTTCGTGACGTCACCAAGTCATCTACAGGTTCAGGTCACCATGGATTTGATGATGTCACCCGCCCATCGAAAATTGGAGGTCGTCATTTGTTTAGTGACGTCACAAGGTCAGCACCACGACGAGACGTAGGTGATGACGGCAGTGATCATTCTGATGGATGTCTTCAGCACACCTACCATGACCTTGGTAGTACACTTGGTACACCATGATGGAAACCGCTGGTGAATTACAGTGCAAAGGACGTAAACGCGTTAAAGGCCGCATGATTATGTTACAACATTCGGGATCCGTCCCCAGTCATATGGCTGCCAGCATGCGAAGTAACTTATCCGTTAGGACCAGGGGGTGTTTCACAAAGATCCTAAGTTGAACTTATCTCTAAGTTGGACTTAGTAACTATGGAAAGCCGTTAGTCTCTATGAAACAATTTTGTAAAATTATTTTGAAAGGTCTAAAATGTTGATCCGAATGATATATATTTTCTACTATCAAGGAGATTTCATGAGCTGGATGTAAAATTTATGACAAGTCGAAAATACTTGCAGTTTTGCTTTTGAATATATTTCATTCCAAGGCTACAAATGGCTTTCCATACTTTTTAAGTCCAACTTAGAGATAAGTTCAACTTAGGATCTTTGTGAAACACCCCCCCCCCCCCCCCCCCCCCCAGGTCTGATATTGCAATATTCCTGCATGGGTTGTTTCCTTTACCCATTCACTTCGGGAACTTGGTGTACCAAGTATCAATTCTTTGAGAAATGCAGTATCCTTTATGCAAGGTGGTTAGTTAACATATTTTAGCTCTACCTATAAACTAAAAAATTATGAAATGCGTCAAATACATATATCGCTGTGCAAAGCAGTATTAACGTATAACCAGTAGTAAAATACGCGGTTATTAGACACTCTCCACGTTATAGGATCAAGAAATATCGGTCATGAAATGTTAAACAAGCCATTATCTACAGAGAATTCATCACGTAAGCTTCCGAATTGTTTTTTTTTCGATAGAATCAAGGGAAGCATTGATGTTCAATGTCTGATTATTTATTAGTTTGCTGTGTGTTATATAATTGTAATGCATAATTCCATCATGTTCATAGTTATCATGTTTTTGTATTACGTGTAATTATTTTTAGATGGAATTTATTTGAGCATGGTGTAAAAGGTGATTATTTACGTTTTATGTCTGTTATCATGACATTGGACAATTGTTTGGCGTACCGCGAAGATACTATTTGTAGGGCATAATGAGTTTAAACGTTATCATAAAATGTTCAAGATACATTGTGAACAAAATTATTATACAACAGATTCAAAATAGTATCGTTGTATTTATAAACAACCAATGGGCTGATACCACCATAGTACAAATACAATTTATAACTTTGAAAATAAGTTTGAAATCGATTTGTCCCACGACATTGGGATCACCGTGAGACAAACATGCCTCGTGAAAGGAGTGGCGTACTGTGGTTTAACTGATTTTAGGGCAAGTATCTATGCAGTTTAGATTTTATTTAGAATTTAATTATGTAAACATGTATGAATGTATTAATATATGTTTTGTTATTACACTTTTGGTAAAATATCATTTATGATAACAATTATAATTCAATGATGTTCGAATGGTAGGAAAACATATAAAAGGTTAAGTTACAGGGCTGTTTTCAGCTTTAAAAATTAGCCGTTCAAAGAGGGTGTCCTCCAGACACATCAAGTTTTAATAATTTCTGTATTTAAAAAAATGTGAATATGATGTTGGCTTAAATAGTTATTCAATAGAGAGATCATCAGAAAACAATTGTTTTATTTTTTATTTTTTTATATTTAAACAAATCTACACGATTTTTAAAAATGTCCCCAACATTTATTGTAATTCATCTGTTTCTGAAACAATTATGATCAAACAAAATGTGTTCAGTGTGCTCTATCAAACTTAGTTTTTCATTTCCTCACAATCAAATTATTTCTTGAAGCGCCCTTTAAACCAAAAGTGAACTAAATGTCGCTTGTAAGTATCGGTTTCCATGGTGGTGTATATATATAATACGTGTGGTTTGCGGTTGCACCATGTGAGAGGGGAACTAGCCCTGTAACAGTTATTTAACTGTTAATATCCAATTAACAAAGATTTTTAAAGTTTGAAGTTATATTTTTAACCTATTTCACTTTATATATTATTACATGTATTGTACAAATCTCATAGGCTTATTACATTGTGATCTACGCATTTTGTGTATCTTGTTTCATAATGAAAGTTTCACCATGAGCTTAAAGGTGCACCTGTAAAGTGTCAGCTATTGCCCAAAATTACATTTGAGACTTCAATCCTATACCAAAATCATTGTAAGATATGTCCGAATGATGTGTGAAAGTTTCATTTAAAAAGATCACTGCTTTCCTGGTTAAAAAAAGTTTGCGTCAGCTTTTACAACGAACTACTGTATAACGTGTACGAGGTTTATGACCGTTCATTAACGCTCTTGAACTGAATGATTATCAATGATAGATATCGTCATACTAAAGTGGCATTTAAAAAAATCTAACCCTATTTTATTATTCTCTTACCATAAGCCAAACAACATGGTAGAAGAGAAATGTGGAAGCTCCAAGTAATTTTCGTGGAGTTAGAAATGTGAAGCCAAGACGAGATGATGAATTTTAATAAATCTCATTTAAGATTGTATATACATCACATTATATAAAGATGCAATATGGGAACAGTAGACAATTTGTAAATATACATGTAAAGTAGACTATCAATAATGATTGCAGTATAACTTAAAATATCTTATATTTAAAGGGGTAGTACAGTTTTGAGCTTTAGTAAACAAAACCTGCACAATAACATTACAAACT
This sequence comes from Echinarachnius parma, assembly GCA_037951105.1. Lineage (NCBI taxonomy): Eukaryota > Metazoa > Echinodermata > Echinoidea > Clypeasteroida > Echinarachniidae > Echinarachnius > Echinarachnius parma. Next base: position 55,885 of record JBAMJV010006631.1, read on the forward strand.
AATAGTAATAACTCCACCATGCTCGAAAGGTATGGAAAAGTACACACGACTAAGTAAAAAGCCATTGGTTTCAATTTTTTTTTCAAACAAAATTATGCAAATGTGATGTTTTGCTGAAATAATGATTAAATAGAGAAGTCACCAAGAACTTTTTAAAAACCTCTTTTGAAATTTTAAAAAAAGTGTAAGCTTTTTTTACATTTATATTTAAAAACGCGAATAAATCTGGGGCCCCATAGTAAAAAGCCATTGGTTTCAATAATTGTTCATACAAAATTATGCATGCGATGTTAAATTCTGGTAAAGAGAGTACAGTTTTGGTCAAACTGAATGTCAGTAACCAAAACCTGCACCATTAAGCCCGGCGCAGACAGAGCCGACTTTACCCGATACGACTGGTTTTCAGTCAGGCAGAGTCAGTTTCGCTTAGTCGGAGCCGATCCAACATGTTGAATCGGCCTCGAATGACCTCCCACTGGCACTTGACTGGAAAAAACCGGAGTCCTGAAGCAGCGCATACTGAGTTAAGCAGGCTGAAAACCAGTCGGATCGGGTCGAGTCGGCTCTGTCTGCGCCGGCACCTATTACACAGAAGGCACACGGTAAAATACTGAAGGGATGACAAAAAAGTACACGGTAATATATTTTTTAGATGTTGTCACCTATCACCTGGGTGACGAGGTACTCAGTAAAGTACTGTCTTGGGGGTTAGGGTTAGGGTTAGGGTTAGGGTTAGGGATAGGATCACTGTACAGATTATCCCACCGTGTCCATCAGATTACAGAAGATGTCATCCCTTCAGTATTTTACCGTGTGCCTTTCTTTTTTGTTACGGTGGCTTACTGTGTGCTTTTTGTGAATCGGGTGGCGCCGGGCATTACATTACAAACTGATAGTTATAACTCCACCATGTTTGGAAGGAATACAAAATTACTAATGACTAAGTAAAAAGCCTGCTATCATTAAAAAGTAGCCGTTAAAACTCAAGAGGGCGCTCTCTAAACCCTCATCGGTTTCAACCATTTTAAATTAAATATTGTGCATGTGATATTTTGTTGAAATAGTTATTAGATAGAGAGATAATCAACAACTATTTAAAACCCTCTTTTGTAAATTTTTGAAAAGAGGAAGCATTTTAAAACAAATTGTAACGGCTGTTTTGAAGTTATCTAATATTGTGTGGTTATGTTTATGGATATTTCAGCCATTTCTGAACCGATTTTGATCAAATAAAGTTTATTCTGTCATTAAAAGCATTTTAAAACAAATTGTAACGGCTGTTTTTAAGTTATCTGATATTGTGGGGCCCCACAGGTAATACAAATGGTTATGTGTATTGATATTTCAGCCATTTCTGAACCGATTTTGATCAAATACAGTTTATTCTATCATTAAAATTGTATGCTCTTTCGAATTTTACACTCAGTTTTTCATTATCTCACAAAAAAATATTTTGTGTAGCGCCCTCTATACCAAAACTCAACTATCCCTTTAAATAGAAAAATCATCAACAGCTATTTGAAAACCTCTTTTGAAATTTTTTGAAAAAAGTGTCAGCTTTTTTTTATAAATCTGGGGCCCCATATTTATTCCGATTGGATATATTTATTGATATTTCAGCTGTTTCTGAACCGATTTTGATCAAATAAAGTTAATTCTGTCATTACAATTGTATGCTCTTTCAAATTTTACACTCAGTTTTTCATTATCTCACAAGAAAATATTTCGTGCAGCGCCCTCTATACCAAAACTGAACTACCCCTTTAAAATACACATTGAATATTTTCATCTTGTATTATATATCTATTCAAACATAACATCCAATGAAAATAAACAGAATCGATTTTTCAAGTTGAGAACTCTTGTGAGGTCTGCCGAAACCAGTGTAATAAGACTTAAAGTGATCCATGAACTATTGTTTGTCTGTTAGATGTTGCTAAAAAATTACATTTGAGACTTCAATCCTATGCCAAAATCATTGTAAGATAATTGTCTGAATGATGTGTGACAGTTTCATTGAAAAAGAACACTGCTTTCCAGGTTTAAAAGGCGAAAATTTGCGTCAGATTTGACAACTAATTCTGAGTTCTTTGCCGTAGATTCGAACGTGACGTACCTTTATGACCGTCTGTAGACGGTCTTCAGCTGAATGATTTGCAATGATAGCACGAGCGTAAATACTTAGGTAATACCTATTCATCAGGCGGATGAATGCATAGATCACCCCCCCCCCCCCCCCCCTGTTGAATGGGTATCAATGACAGATCTACGCCCATGAATGATAGATATATTTATACTAAAGGGACATTTGAACAAATATAACACTATGTTATACTTCTCTTACGGTAAGCCAAACAACACGGTATAAGAGAATTGTGGAAGCTCAAAGAAATTTTTGTAGAATTAGACAAAGTACATGGATCTTTCACTGCTACTTTAGAAGACCTGTGCATGGGCGTAGAGAAAGTTTTGCTCAGAGGGCTGAGGTATTTCGCCCGAATAATTCCCGACTTTGCACCTGACAAGCACAAAAAAAAAAGGTCCTCGCCTTTGTTATTGCTTAGTCTAAAAATTACGATTTTGCCCAAATATGACATGGTTTTGCCCGAATTTCAGATACCTGTGCCTTATACGCCTATGGCTGTGGCGTAGGGGTAAATAATTGGAGATGGATGCTACCTTTGCCAAAGACATCCCTTTCCCACTATAAATCAACTCCTGGATACACGTATGTGATGGTCATCAACACTTAACTAGCCGTCAGTTTTTACAACTGATGAAAAAGAACCAACGCGTCAAGGATATAACACTGAATAATTACAAAACAAGACTGACCTGGTATTTCTTGTTAAAGCACTCATTGGGTAGTTAAAATGATCCGTTGACTTCATAAGGTTTTTCCGAACGTACGGTGGTAATTGAGACTTCAATCAAACATCATTATCATTGTTTCAGATTCAGATTCTTCTGAATGATGTGTGAGAGTTGTAAAGAAGAGGAACTCTGTTAACGTAGTACAAACAAGTAATAACAAAAACAAAAACAGTTTCCGACTTTATCACTTACTGCCCATTGACTTTGACCAAAGACGCGTAATTTTTAAATATTTTTCTTATCACGAGGATAATATTAATTCTACATGCAAACATATCTCTAACACGTGTTATTTATAAATAATGACAAATTATGTTTTCATTATTTACATATAATGATAAATAACATTTGTTTGTATTTATATATAATTGCTATTATTCATAAATAATTACAATTCACATTTTCATTATTTATCAATAATGATTGTGGTATAGTACGAACCCATTATATATACAGGGTGGCCCCAAAAACACGGGACGGTTCCAAAGAACAACAATACCATGAACAGTAATTTTGCTCTTGTAGTTTTTGTTTTAGGGCGCTGTAAGTGACACCATGTCAGGACTGTGCCCATTTTTGTAAATTTGTACCGAGTCAGTGCTAGTTTAATCACACTTCATGCCCCTAATACCATCGAACGTCCAAGCCCATTCTCTCGGCACACGACTGAGTGCACACTAACAATGGCGTGCGGATTACTGGCGTGTTTAATGGTATGACGGGCGGTTTATCAGGCACTGACTTGGTATAAAATATTTGCAAAAATGGGAACATGACATGGTGTTACTCCCAGCGTCCTAAAAAAAAATACACGACCAAAATGACTGTTTTGGTATCGTTTTTCATTGGAAAAGACACTCTATCCGATGGACATAATCATTTTGTTACTTTATTTTGGGAAGTTCCCCGTTCCGTTTTTTGGGGGCCACCCTGTATATAATGAATTAAGTGCAAAACCAATATATATATATATACCATTATATGTATATAAAGAAAACTCGTGAACACGCGTTTTCATTATTTGTATATAATGAATCTATAGTTATCACGTTCAAAAAGGGGGACACGAAAGACATGAATAATTACAGACCCATCAGTTTACTACCTCACATGTACAAAGACTTCACAAACGACAGCTAGATGGGAAGAAAATGCAGGCAGGCTTTCGAGCAGGATTCAGAACATCAGATCATCTACACACCTTAAGTCAGATCATTGGAATGGCGAACGAATATCGTTGCAACATCTGTTTAGGTTTCGTGGATTACGAGAAAGCATTTGATAGTTTAGACAACCAGTCACTATTAGATGCGAAACAGAAAGCGATGAGAAATACATCCGCCTCATCAAAGCTATTTACAAAGATCCTAGTGACAAATTTTATCTGGAGAATACTACTACCAATGCGTTCAAAATCAAGAAAGGTGTCAGACAGGATGATCCAAATTCTCCGAAACTCTTTACAGCAGCCATGGAAGACGTCTTCCGTAGCCTGGACTGGCAATCAATATGAATTGCAAAAAATGGGAAACATCCGATCGTCTAAGGTTTGCAGATGACATCATGCTTGTTAGAGTCATGATCCCCAGGAACAAACATACACTGATCCGTGAATTGAGTGAAGAGAGTAAACAGGCAGGACTCAAAATTAACATAAAAACGATCAAGGTAACGATGAGCAACCAGCTACAAGGCCATACAATATTGCAGAAGGTGGATATAGCTCGGTAAAAACATCACCCTTGAAAGTGGAACGGCAGGAGAGGTGCAAAGAAGAATACAGTTAGCTTGGGTAACATTTGGGAGACTTATCATCACACTCAGAGACGTGGATCTTGCAATCTCCCTTAAACATACAAATATTCAACCTGTCTATACTTCCGGTACTATCCTACTGGGCAGAGACTTGGGCAACAACTAAGAAGTCACAGAGTCACTAGAGTCACAGAAAGATAAGATAGATAGATATATATATATATATATATTAGATAGATAGATAGATTTATTACCTTTAAACGTGACCCTCGAGTTGATCGGTTGAGAACATGTAGGTTTTAAATACTCTTGACTGTGATTAATGAGCCTCTTTAAATAAACATGAGCACATGTTATGTTATTTAAAAAGCCCTTCTCACGAAGTCGCTATAAATTATAATACCTTTCCATTACGCCGTGCACTGTCTAATTTGCATATTTTTAAATGTAGGCGTGACAATAATGTATATATTTTACTTGGAATGAAACGTTTGCGTGCATTGAGAATGATGCGCGAGGACTGGCCGATATGCTGAACGTACACTGCAACGATATGTTCGCGTTAACTGTTCTTGTTCGTCGCTAAACCTTTGTCCTAATTCGTCGTATTGAAATACACGAGTTGGAAAGATAACTTGCCGATGTGCTTCTTTAATATATGTAAGATCTAAGTTGTTACGAAATACAGTTTTTTTTTTTATTTTGGCATTTCACAATTTCGGAAACGTTAATACTGATCTTGTTCAGTTGTCCTCGTGTGGAATATAGGCATTCCTTTATATGTTATTTTATATGTTTGCGTCGTCGTTGCTTTTATATTGCGGAGGACGTAACTGAATGACATAATGTCTTATAAAATGATGATACGTTTATCAGCATTGACTTTCTGCTTCTATATTCTGACTCTAGCGGTTGCAGACACCCAGAACTTTCAAGGTATGTTCATAATTATAGACCTCTGTCACCTCTTTATTGTTGGTGTGATTTATATAATAAAACAAATACATATTTATTATATAAACTAATGTGATAAAGCATAATCATGTAGACTGTGCGACCCTTTTAATCAGACTAATTTATATATAATATATGTACAATGATTTTTGCTATTAATTTATTTGTTGAAAAAAGGAGAAAACATTTCGACAACAGACAAATCAGGATTTGAAATGTAGAAAATATGAAAATATTATGAATAGTACACATGGCAAAGATTCAATAAACAAAAATAACTTGTTCACTTGTAACTTCAAAATATAAACCCCTCAAAAAAAGTTCGGAAACTCAAGTTTGATCGATCATATCTCTCGTATTTTTTAATAAGAATACTCGGAATTGGTGTCACAATAAAGCCTCATTATATACCTTTCAAACGGTGCATTATATGTAGTGATTATGCAACTGGGGCGATTGCAGTAGCCCAGAGAATAGGGGGAGGCAGGAAGTGAAATCTCGCAAAGTGGCCCCAATGCATTCAATTTACGAGTGCATGACTGTGTTGATCAGTTTTCTAAAGGTTAACATTCTATTGAATACTGCCACCCTTTCCATTCATCAAAATTGTTGAATTGGATACCATTTTAATGGAAATTATCTCTTCATTACGATGGCATATTAATCGTAAGGATTATGCAAATGGAGTGTGTGCAGCGAACCGGAATATGGAGATGGGTCGAGTGTAAAATCAGACAAAAAGATATGGAGTTGACAAAAAATCAGAGCGTTGCATTTTTTTCGAGCATTTGGGAGGATTTTTTAGCATTTCAAATAAAATATTCATGACCAAATATGATATCAACGGAAAGCCCAACAACTCTTCTGTATGAAAATGTAAAATTTATAATGATTTTTGTAAAGGGCGGCTGCAGGGAGATGAATGGGAGCGAGCCTCAAAAGTGACCCGTTTTGAAACGCTCTGATTTCAGGGCACAATTCATGCGTTTTCAATTGAATTCCTCTCATTCATGGCCAACTCATTCAAGTCGCATTACATCCTCTACACAATGGTATACAGATACCGACACCAAATCAGAGCGTTTTGAAATGGTTCACTTTTGAGGCTCCCCCACATTCATCTCCCTGCAGCCGCCCTTTACAAAAATCATTATAATTGTCACATTTTCATACAGAAGAGTTGTTGGGCTTTCCGTTGATATCAATTTAAATCATGAATATTTCATTTGAAATGCTAAACAAATCCTCCCAAAAGCTCGAAAAAAATGCAACGCTCTGATTTTTTGTCAACTCCATATCTTTTTGTCTGATTTCACACTCGACCCATCTCCATATTCCGGTTCGCTGCACACACCCCATTTGCATAATCCTTACGATTAATATGCCATCGTAAGGAAGAGATAACTTCCATTAAAATGGTATCAAATTCAACAATTTTGATGAATGGAAAGGGTGGCAGCATTCAATAGAATGTTAACCTTTAGAAAACTGGTCAACACAGTCTTGCACTCGTAAATTGAATGCATTGGGGCCATTTTGCGAGATTTCACTTCCTGCCTCCCCCTATTCTCTGGGCTACTGCAATCGCCCCAATTGCATACTCACTACACATAATGCATCGTTTGAAAGGTATATAATGAGGCTTTATTGTGACACTAATTTCGAGTATTCTTATTAAAGAATACGAGAGATATGATCGATGAAACTTGAGTTTCCGAACTTTTTTTGAGGGGTTTATAGCAAAATAAAAACAATTTGCTTACCAATGCTGTTATTGAACACAACAAACACATATTTTAGGAATTTAATAACATACTGATTGTTTACTTACGAAAAGAATCACAATTATTGTTTACCACAGATCATCAATACCTCGAACCCCAAACTACGATCAACATCACTTCAAGAGATTTGCAGAAAGCCTTCAATAAAAACGAATTCAGACCTATGTGGACATTCAGTACTTCAGAGGACAGACGAATACGGTTCACCTTCAAACAAGTCAGTTCTGGTTCTTACAATAATGTGGATATTGGAGACGGTTTGCAATGGAGTAAGTCTACGATATTGGTGCAAATTAGAGGGTACGATGTGCATAGCGACGTGACTTCGGTGTCTAACCATGCGTGGATACTGGCACCGTATCTCGGCCAATACCCGTTCGAGTATGAAACTTCGCCACCCTTCTCATATTTAAATTTTGATATAATCCTAAAAGATTCGAAGGACTCTCTTTGAAAATTAGTAATAAACTGACGAATGGAGCCACCCAGTTATTTGCTATGGAAACGATGTTCTGTATTGAATACATGGTTAGAATATTGTGGAACAAGTGACCGGCAATTAGAGCTGCGATGGTGTATACGTATATTCGACTTATCAAATCGTTTACCTGCCGACATTCGGTCACATGAAATTTAATAGCATTGCAGTGACTGTTTTAAAGATGAAAAGTGATTTTAAACCAGCGGTGCCATAATTATGAACACTACATATGTATAGCATATAGTATATTTATCTTAAGGTAAATCGGTTTTTAATTAGACCTTAACAGGTTTTCAAGCAAAGTGGACACATATGGCCGAGAATTGGCCGAGATATGGTTACTTCATGTGCAGATTACGTCAGTGCCCAAATCAGGTAAGAACAACAATTACATTTTGTCCTTTCTTTCATAACAACTAACAATAACTAAACACTATCGTTCGTAGGAAATTGTAGAAATAGTAAATGGAGCCGACCGTAGAGTATAAAACACGCTTGTTTATAATAGATTCTAATACCTGACGAAGTGCTGCAGCGGCGCACGAAACGTCGTGATCTTTTAGATCCCTTGTTGACCATACATTGCGAGACAAACGAATATCACTAGCGATATTATTTCCTATAGTAAATTATTCTTTTGCAGAATGTGAAATACCACTGTTCTTACTCAACTGCTCAAGATCTTCTACCTTGTCTATAATTATGCAGATAATGTACAACAGAGCGCAATGTCATGCATAATAACTCGATAATTCTGGATGGTTCAGTATGTGTATTTACAATTGATTATAATTTTGTTTCAGCAGTTAGATATGTTGGGTGGCAAAAATGCATTTGTTAAATTGTGTCTCTATTTGTTCACATATAGATGTGAGAACGGATCTTTTGCCGGGAGAAGATACCACGATCAAGTCTCCAAATTATCCTGGGTATTACCCCAAAAACCATTTCGAATTCTGGGAATTTCAGACAACCGACGGATACGTCTTCGAAATAACCATCGACCGTTTTGATGTAGAAACTGAAGGGGATAATGTCTACTTCGGGGACGACGTGGACCGTTTCGTTTATGGTAACCATAGCAACAATACATGTTCTTCCTGGGAAAAGTTGAATGATAAACAGGAGTCAGATGTCATCATCTCGAAAGGTTCGTTGGTAAAACTGATCTTTACGAGCAACCATCAAGAAACCAGGTCGGGCTTCAGCATGCGCTTGATAACTGTGGAGGCGCAGAAAACCGATGTTACATATTTCAGTGAGTTTACTCATCACCATATCAATATATTAGTCAGATGCCATTCATTCATCGGGGAATATTTTAGCAAAAAGATCCTAAAATCTGGACAATACCATTTCGGGCCACTCATTTTGTTATCGGGCGAAAAACCTCTAATTTTAGTGAAAAATTAGGCATGTGAGGAATTGCAGCAATTATAATGCATCAATTTGAGCAGCTAGTCGGAAATGACAATTCCTTATCTTACATACGGGGGGGGGGGGGGGGGGGGGTGTTCCCGATATTTTGACAAAAACAAAACAAAACGTAAGGAACATATGTATGCAAATGAAAAAAATAATACAACATTATGTGCCCCCAATTGTTCGGATGTACCCCAAATCAGTGCGACTACGCTACGCCATTGTCTTCGTCATTCTTACATTGTTGGCTACACATGCCTCCGTGGATCTCGTTGTACGATCATAGGTGCATTAAACTTGCTGTCCTTCTCTTATTTAGATAATTACACCATTGATCATCTCATCAACCTATCGTCATCGGATCTACAAGTTTCGAACCAGCGTCTCTGCGTGTCGCCGGTGTTGACGTTCACTGCATCATCAACGGACCGGCGAATTCGAATCACATTTCGCCAGTTCGACTTCGAACGAGATCGAGAGTTTCTCGTCATCGGTGACGGTATTATCAGCAGCAACTCGACGGAGCTTGCCCGGTTTACTGGGAGTTCTCTACCGACTGGTGTGGAGAGCGTCAGCAATGCTGCCTGGATCATGATAAGGGACGACATCGGCCGATGTTACTGCGATCCTGACTTTGAAATATCCGTTGAGGCTGTGAATAAAACAGGTATCTTGACGTTTATCTTATCTATTGTATACATACTTTTGAGGCTGATCGAGTTTAAAACTAATGTTTTACACTTGTTTTGCTGAAATTTCAGTGGAATTAGTTCCCTGTCAATGGCCAAATGAGCGAAAATATTACGTGGGTGGGTGACTAAAACCCCGATATCGCCGTATTTTGTTGTTGTCAATAATAAAATCGAATTTCCAGTACTGTAGTCTTATCACAGAACAAATCTTTAGAAGAACTAAATTCCATAACTTCTCCTTTCTAGTCATCTTACTACCAATAACATTAATAATTATGACAATGTCAAATGTTTCGCTAAGGGTATGAATTATATCACGGAACAGTGCCTGTCAATTAGGTTTTTCTGATTTGTATTCAGTTATCTCTCTCCAACACGACGCAGTGCGAATGATTGAATATCCCGGCGACACAGACTCGGTTGCAAGCTTTACGGAAAACTGTAATAACAACACCAACAACGAAACGAACCACAGTGGAGAATACAATGTGTACTGGCTGTGGGATGTGAGAGCTCCGGATGGATCTGCCGTGCGTGTGGCGTTTCCAAAGTTTGCCGCTGGCGCCAATGATGACCACTATCTCTACATCGGAGATGGCGTGGACAATCTCATCCAAGATGGCGACGGAATGTGCTCCTCCTGGATTCGTCTTGAGAAAGACAACACCCCTTTAAACTTCACTTCCAGAACGTCATCCGTGAAGATTATCGTTTCAAGTTCATCTTTCGTCTGTGGACATCTCTCATTCGTCCTTCAAAGCGAAAGATTCCACAGGAACTGCACAGATACAATTGGTAAGACCGAGATATATTCCCTTCCTTTTTAGGGTCGATGACAATTTATCGAAGGCACAAACGTGCAAGTACGTAGCAGAGTAATTTTTGTGAAAAAGCAATGTTTGTACTTACTTTTAGCATGTCCATGCATGTAAAAAGCACAACAGGTTTTGTATTCCATTACATTTGAAGATATCAGGGTAATTATAGTTCTTAAAAAGTTATCATACTCATAACAAACTTAATGATTGTTTTCTTCCTTGCGGCTCACAGAGTGAAACGCACTGTCTTTCAAATAATGGATTAGTGTGGTTCGCTTAAATGGTCACAAGGTGAACATACCGTGTTTCAAATTGTTGATTGCAGCAAGAATACAGCCATTTTGCAGACGTTTCAAAATACTAGTGTCAGCACTCCAAAATAACCATGAACAAACTCATACCCCTTGATTCACAGTGCGATTAACAGTGTGGAAAAGTGTGACGCAAAGGCAGATTAAACTATGTATCACACTGTCTACACATGGTATTCCACCGAGTCCGACTATACTTACAGCTAGTGTGATGTGTACTGTCTGTGCACAAGGACCAATTTATCATGATTCCCAATCCCACAACCAACATGACTTTTATAATGTACATTTTCAGTGGAGCATAGGTTAGGCTACAGTCGGCATGGTACAGAAAATATATAGATGTATTTTTATTTTTTATTTTTTTAAATTGATTTTCAAAGGGGTCCCATACAATATATAAAAATACAAAGATTTTACAAGCAATAACATTTAAAAGTATAAATAAGTTAAATATGAATAAAAAAAAACATATATACATACAAACAGATATTTATTATAGAGAAAAACACTAAAAACAAGCTTTACAAATAGGTTTATTCAGATTTGTTTTTTAAACGCTAGTTACAAATAAAACAATACAAAAATTACATTATAAACTCATGCCTTAATTTCAATCAGAATGTTTTAATGCTATCTGATCGTAATGAATTAAAAGCCTTAGAAGTTGAATAAATAAAACTCCGTTTAAGAAAATAAGTTTTTGGTTTTGGTAAATATAATAGACATTGAGAATTACGTAAGCTAAATGAATGATGCTTCATTTGAATCCGAGATAATAAATATTGTGGTATATTTTGATTATGGATTATTATAAACATTAACGTCAAATTCGTTTTCTTTCATCTTAAATCTATTGAATCGACATTTGTTCTTTGAAACAAAGTATTAGAACTTACGGTATAATCTACTTGTAATACAATTCTAAATGCTCTCTTTTGTAAAACTCGTAACTTATTCAAGGATATATCAATGATATTATTCCAAACTGGCGAGCAGTAATCTAAGTGAGATTGAATAATTGTATAATATAATGTTCTCGCAATATTTTCAGTAATGTACATTCTGGCTTTAGGTAAAAGAAACAAATTGTTGCTATATTGCTATATTGCTATAGGCCTACGTATAATTGTAATACACACGAATCAAATTTACTTTTAAAAAAAAGGAGTAATATAAACATCAACAATTTAATCATAGCTTTGTTGCCATCTCAAAGAGCAATGTTCATTTTACAACACATATTTATAATATGTTTTAGGTTCAGGTCAAGGGTCGATCGCAGAACTACCAATTGAGAAAGGCGCCACTTCAAGTTTGGCGCCAAATCATACCGGAAGTGATGAGCAGAGTGCGGAACCTTCGCCCACAGAGACAACAAACTTTAACATTTGGACCTCGGGTAATGATATAGTAAATACAATGTACATAACAACCACTTAGTAGTGTGCCAAAATTATACTACATGTTTTGCTCACTTGACATTTTACACAATAACAACAACATTACACATAATTGTCTTATTCCCGCCCCCGCCCCCGCCCGCGTATATTTTTTTTACACCATTGTTCGACCATGTTCGCTCAAAACGCGCTGGTAAGCCAAGACTAGCGACTACTGTATGCGACTAGCGCCTGGTGTGTGCGATACAATTTCTATGCATCAAAAGCCTAGCCATTTTCTCAATAAAATCGTAGTTTCACACACCATGGTGACTGTGAGTGCATTGTATCTACGCCTAGATGAATATTCCAAGTCTCATCATCGTGGTCGTAGTCCGCATCGAGATCGGCCACTAATTTATGGTCACCCTCGCCCTTGGACTTGTCTTCGCTAGATCGATATCGCAGAGCCGCAGAGTATAATGCATATAAATTATAATGGCATACAGCAGGCTCTAGTCTTGGCTAGCCAGCGCGTTTTGAGCCCATTTTGAGCGAACATGGTCGAACAGTGGTGTAACAAAAATATACGCCCCCGCCCCTGTTTCCCCTGTCTGGTTGACAAGCCCTTTGTCCTCATCGGATACTCTATTCACCATACGAATTTGGGTTTTATTTTTAGGAGATGAAAATAATAATCAAACGGACAAGAAATCGCAATATTTCGTTGACAGTTTGTTTGATTTAATACTGTCAATTTCATCGGTGGGGTGTTTCACTAACGCTAAAAATCGATTTTAGCATCGATATTATGTGACAGTCGTCCTATTGTTTCGATCCTGAAATCGATTTTATAGTGTTTATTGAAGCACCCTCAGATATTTTATCATGGTTGTCGAAATATATTTATTTAAAAAGTGTATAGCAACAGTTATTATCATTGTAAATTTGTTATTTTCTGTTTAAATAAATATCAGACCTTCGTATTGGACAATTCATTGTGGCTTTTATAATTATCTTGCTCCTGATTTGACCACGCTGTCAATCATAATAACATCCTCTTTGTGTGTATTTCCTCCAATCCCAGCCTAGTCTGAATGGCCACTCACAGCCCTTTCATTGTTCCATGTCTCCACCCCCTTTCTTAGTTTCTCAGCATGTGTACCTATATGTGTATATATATGCTGTTTTTGTTTGTATAATCGTCACTGTATAGCCTCTGAAGAAGATTCTGCTAGGATCGAAAATGTAGGCCCTATATCGACTCTCATTTTATTACCCGGCATTATCATAGTAGATAAGCAGTTTTCAGCAGTATGTTTGCATCATAATAAAAAGAAATAATAAAACATTAGGCCTATATCACAGTATCGTTTCCAGTCCATAATATGTGTCGGTATAAAGCCCGGCGCAGACAGAGCCGACTCGACCCGATCCGACTGGTTTAAATCAGGCTAGAGTTGGGCCCGGTCGGTCGGAGCAGATTTATCGCGTTGAATCGGCCCCAACTGGCATCCGACTGTCTCTCGACTGGCAAAATGTGTGTCGCGAGGCACTGAAAACTGAGCCGATCGGAATTACAACCAGTCGAGTCGGCTCTGTCTGCGCCGGGCTTAAGGCATCAGCAATCGTATCTACAACTAATTAATTTAAAACAGTGTAACAACTCTTATTGTCATAGTTATTTTCTTTTAAATAATTACCAGACACTATTATGTACATCCTGATCGGTGCTTCCAGTTTGACTGTATTTATCTTGCTTCTGATTGGACTGCACTGGCTGCGTATAAAGATCCACGGACACCGGCTTGCACGTTTAGAACAAATGGTAGGTAGGCCCCCGGTAAGGCCTTAAAGTGATCTATTAACATTGTCAAAATCCACAAAACTTTCTTGGAACTCTAGCAGTTCAAACATACCTCTTTATTCGTAATACACATACAAGCAAGGAACCGTTAAACCGTTTAAAATTTCCGAACGTCTCCTTTTCTTGTCCTATTATCATATTAGATACCATTTTGTAGTACCATGTTTGTATGTTCATGTTAAACAAGAGGAAACTTTCTAGATTACGAAACGTTTGTATTGATATCACTCTCATATAGAATATCTACGAGGAAGCTACAGCCCTACCAGACCTCCCACCTAGGTACAGGTTCCCGAGGACCAATGATGAAACCATTGAGGACAACACCTATGATTCTGTCCCGGAGTCTTTATCAAAAGACTTTTTCCTCATGAAGCATGCGAGCAACGAACTCGACTCGAATTCATCTCTTGGGTCTGAGACCAACAACTACACATTGGTTCCTGACCCTCTGGCGATTATGTCAGTCTTCTCCAGTGAAGACGTGGTTGAACATGAGTACCATGGTTCAGAGAATCATCATGTCGACAGCATCGACCAGGAAGACATAATAAGGTCTCGCATCCCGAACCGCGATCAGTTTGACGACTGTGATGATGATGATGATGATGACGAAATTACGGAAGTCTTCGATGAATCTGGATACATGGTGCCGACTGCACATATCACCGCCGCAAAGTGTCAATTGACTCCAATGTCGGCCTTGCCTAGTGACCAGTCAAAGAAATGTCCACCTCCCAAACATGTCAAACCAAAATTAAAGGACGGACTAAAGAAACGTGTTGTCAAATCAACGACTGGTGACGTGGGCTACCCTGTCCCAGAAAGGCATGGAGTAGGATCCGATATGAATCGTCAGTCCTTCTCTGTGTCCGCGAAAGGTCGAGTGGATGATGGTGGTGATACGGACGCGCTTCAGCACACGTACATGGAGAGCGAAGATGTCTTCAAGGGAACTCGTGGCCTCGTGTCTTCAACAGGTGCGTTTCGTGACGTCACCAGGTCATCTACAGAGAAAGGTCGTCATGTGTTTGGTGACATCACCCGCCGGTCTACTGGTTCAGGTCGCCATGGATTAGATAATGTCACCCGCCCATCGAAAAGTGGAGGTCTTCATTTGTTTAGTGACGTCACCAGGTCAGCACCACGTCAAGACGTAGGTGATGACGACAGTGATCATTCTGATGGATGTCTTCAGCACACCTACCATGACCTCGGTAGTACCTTTGGTACATGATGGATACCGCTGGTGAATTAGACCTCTAACATATTGGAGGCCAAATTGTTATTTTACATTTGATATGTATAATATAAACATGATAAACGTAATATTTACTCCATCTAAAGTATTTTCGTGACCCGTCCCGAGATTTAATGAATCATTCCATCATGATCGTGGTATCCAATTTTGTTTTTGTATAATATGTAATTATTTGTTGCTGGAACTTAATTTACGTCTTGTAAATTATGTTGCCATGGCAATGGGTTTTTCTTTGGTGTACCGAGAAGATGAGAGGGCAGAATTAGTTTAAACTTTATTCTAGAAGCATTGTGAAAATATGTATTATGCAACATATTACAACATGTTATCGTTATAAACAACCAATGGGCTGAGACCATCATAGTACACAAACAAGGAATAACTTTGAAAACAAATAAAACGCGATTTGACCTACGATTTTGGGAGCATAATATAGATATTCATTTAGAATACTTGTATATTAAATTTTATTATATTAACGTGTATTCAATCGTAAATATTTAAAGGGATAGTTGAGTTCTGGTAAAGAGAGTACAGTTTTGGTCAAACTGAATTTTAGTAAGCAAAACCTGCACCATTACATTACAAACTATTAGTTATAACTCATCCATGCTCGAAAGGAATACAAAATTACAAATGACTAAGTAAAAAGCATGTTATCATTAAAAAAGGAGCCGTTAAAACTAAAAAGGGCGCTCTCTAAACACTCATCGGTTTCAACCATTTTAAATAAAATATTGTGCATATGATGTTTTGTTGAAATAGTGATTAGATAGAGAGATAATCAACAACTATCTAGAAACCTCTTTTGTAAATTTTTGAAAAGAGGAAGCATTAAAAAGCTAACGGCTGGTTCAAAATTGTCGAATAATTGTGGGGGCCCACAACTATTACAAATGGTTATGTTTATGGATATTTTAGCCATTTCTGAACCGATTTGGACCAAATAATGTTTATTCTGTCATTAAAATTGGATGCTCTTTCGAATTTGACACTCAGTTTGTCATTGTCTCACCAAAAATTGTTTTTGTGTAGCGCCCTCGATCTATACCAAAACTCAGCTAGCCCTTTAATTGACAATGATTATTTTTTGGACATATTTCACATGCTATATAATCACGTGTATTTGTACAATCTCATATTACATTGTGATCTACGCATTTTGTATATCTTATTTTATAATGAAAGTTTTACCGTAAGGTTAAAGGGATAGTTGAGTATTGGTCAAACTTAACATTAGTAACCAAAACCTACACCATTACGGTACAAAATAATAGTTATAACTTCAACATGCTCGAAAAGTATACACAATTACAAACGACTAAGTAAAACCCCTGTTATCATTCAAAAAGAGCCGTTACAACTCAAGAGGACGCTCTCTAAAAAAAATTGGTTTTAGCCATTTTTAATACAAAATTGTGCATTAATGTTTTGTTAAAATAATGATTCAATAGAGATATCATCAACAACTTTTTATAAACCTTTTCAGATTTTTATCAAGGTAGTCTTTAAGCATTTTTGTTTACAATTGTTCTAAAAAGTAAAAATATTCCCTGGTGAAGAATTTTTGAATAAAAATATGTTTATGGATATTTCAGCCGTTTCTGAACCGATTTTGTTCAAATAAAATTCATTCTGTTATTAAAATTGTATGTCCTTTCAAATTTGACAGTCAGTTTTTCATTATCTCACAACAAAATATTTTGTGAAGTGACCCCCAGGCCTATACCAACACTCAACTATCCCTTTAATTGAACATTAATTATGCTGTTATAAACCAGCCATATTTTGACATATTTCACATTTTATATATTATCACGTGAATGTGTACAATCTAATATTACACTGTGATCTACGCATGTTGTATATCTTGTTACATACTGAAAGTTTTACCATGAGATTAACTTGAAAATTAATTATGCTGTTATAAACCAACTATATATTTAAATAGATAAATTTGTAACCAAGTAGTAATGAGGAAGTGTAGTATATGAATAAATAATCTCATTCGAAGTACAGCACGTATATGAGGACACAATATGTGAACAGTAGACAATGTGGACATGTAAAGTAGACTATCAAAACTATTGCAGTATTTAATGTATAATTATTATGAATGAAAAAGAGCAAAGAAAATGGGATTCCAACGGGATTAGAACCTGAGACCTCCGGTTTGCTAGACCGGTGCTCTTACCGACTGAGCTATAGAAAACCCCTAGTGCGGTGCTTTGGTATAATTATTATTTAACATTAGCTTACATTTTACATTATCTTATATATACACTGACACGTTCGTAACGTTTTCTATTTTTCAGTATTATATTCATTAATGAAATTAAACAGTATCGTAAAGAAATAATATAATATGTTGATGAAAGTTATTATTTTCCTCGCCTAGAAGAGAAAATAAGTCAACTCTTGTTTGGTACAAAATTACATATCCATGCACACTAAGACATAAAAGTTCTTCGCCACTACCATTGCAACACTTTTAAGGATGCAATTTTGCACCCAAACGTGGGGTTTGCACCCCATGGGGTGCACAAATGCACTCTTAAGTGTGCTGCTATTGTAGCACTGTTTTCCACCCTAATTTTACCCTAATTTGCATACGGCATATTGTTCTAGATGAACATCAATTCAATTGCCATACTTAACATGCATACAGACCTATATATACAGTTGTTCTCTTTGATATAGGTAAGGTAATAAATCGATTTTACATTTATGATACGTAAGTAAGAAAGCACACACATAAATGATGAGTTTCCCGCCAAGTACCATTTATCAGCCTCGGATATATAGTGAGATATGACGACCATGAAGGGAAACTAAAGTGTGGCTTTTTACTTTTTAAACCACTTGTGGACGCAAGTTTAAAGGACAATGAAACTATGGCTTTCGGCTATCATTATCGTTTAGAGGGTGAACAGACATTTAATTTGATACATAACTTGGCAATTTTGGCATACTGGATCTCATGAAATCCTTTTGTGAACATACTCAAATTTTACTAATTCTTAAGGCGGCAAAAGATGATGGGAGCGGCCATGTTCTTGTAATTACCCGACATGCTTTGTAAACTCTGACGTATGTGCTTAGGGTCGAGCAAAAAGCTTTTCACTGATTTGCAGACTCGTCAAAGCGTCTTCAATTATTCAGACAATGGTTTGAATTGGTGTTATTGAAATGCAGTAATGTATATCATTGACCGTAGTCCGCGCACACCTAATAATGGCGGCTTCCAGCGTTCGCGTGAATAGTGGTGTACCTGATATGTTTTCACATAATGTTACGCATAATAAACGATCATATTACGATGTATATAAAGTAGGATAAACTCTATTCTAGAGTTGCATTGCCCTTTAACGATGGTTGCAGAATCCGACTTTGTGTTTGGTGAGTCCGCAATAATGTCCTTCGAGTGCGGACTGTTTTAACAATTGGAATCCACTGGGCAGTAAGAGCAAAGGAAAGTGGTTATCAAAACGTTGACTATTTACTTTATAAGTGTTACCCAAGTGCTAAAATGAAATTAACGACTATAGAAGTGGCAGGATTGATACTCTCAAGAGTATCAAAAGGCATGAAAGGCAAGCATAAACTATGCGGTAATGACCAACCATATTTTAAAAGATAAATTTGTAACCGAGTAGGAAGGAGGAAATAAACTAGGAAAAAATCACTTCATTTAAGATTGAGCGTCAAATTATATAAAGATACAATATAGGATCATAAGACAATGGTTCATTACGTGGTAAAGTATAGACTATCATAATTATTGCAGTATACGTATTTATATTATCTTTCATTTAAATTTGCCCACTGATATGTTTGTTTCTTTTAATTTGATATTTTTCTAACAGTATATTCATAAATGTAAATAAACAGACGCTTGGCGAAATAATTATAACATGTTGATGAAGGATAATATTTTCCTCGACTGGAGTAGAAGAAAATATAATTGATATTAACGACTATAGAAGTGACAGGACTCTCAAGAGTATCAAAAGGCATGAAAGGCAAAAGCTTTAAATAGGGGAAATGGCGATCAATAGGAGTCAGCCAACGCGACCGATGCGGGTGATGCGTTCATATTCATGCATGTAGTTGTGACTGGTCATCTTATGGTTCCGGTGGTGGTGGTGGTGGTGGTGGTGGTGGTTGGTCATTATGCTTATGTTTGGGATTGGGTTGGTGGTTGGGCATATTATGGTGGTGGTGGTTGAATTGGTCATATTCGTATGGTTGCGATTGTAGTGGTGGTTATGCATCTTCTTGTGGTAGTGGTAGTGGTGGTTGGTTATATTTTTTTGTGCATGATGGTGGTGATAGGGCATCTTCTTGTGGTAGTGGTGGTTGGTTATATTCTTGTGTGCATGATGGTGGTGATAGGGCATCTTCTTGTGGTAGTGGTGGTTGGTTATATTCTTGTGTGCATGATGGTGGTGATAGGGCATCTTCTTGTGTGCATGGTGGTGGTGATAGGGCATCTTCTTGTGGTAGTGGTGGTTGGTTATATTCTTGTGTGCATGGTGGTGGTGATAGGGCATCTTCTTGTGGTAGTGGTGGTGTTTGGTCATCTTCTTATGGTTGCGGTTGTGGTGTTAGTGGCCGGTCATGTTCTTGCGGTTGTAGTGGTTGGTTATCTTATTGTGGTTGCAGTGGTTGGTCAGACCCCTGTGGTGGTCGGGGCCCGATCGGGGCTGTAGTTCAGCTAGGCTGGGATGGCGACGCTGCTGTAGCGGTGTCTTCTGTCGGTGGGTGGTGATACTCGTCTGCAGTGAAAACAAAATGATCACACATAAACCCTGACGTACAGATTATCATTCGTAGGAAAGCTACATCGCGGTTCGTCTTTTGTTATATTTTTATCTCGTTCTTGGTATTAATTTGAAATGAAATACAAACGCAGTCAATCAATAAAGGATTATTCAGATCAGTCATGTTCAGCCATTACACAAAAATTACATAGACATAGACACCAAGATACTTCAATTTTTATCTTGGAAATGGCCACCATGTTGAATTATCGCTATTATATAATTATGTCTGAATGTATCACAATCGTTTTCAGCATATCAAGAAACATATAAATCGACATCAAGATAATTATAATCGGCCAACTCAGCATTTAGGTGGCCATCTTGAAAAAATGGCCGCCATGTTAGATTTTCGCTTGTCTAAGTGGTTTTTTTTAATGAAACGTGTCCCAAGGTAGTCTGCATACTAAGTTTGTAGCTAATTGTATCAAATTTTGAACGATTCCCATGAAATGTTACACTTATCGGCTCTACTATAATATAGAGCAATAAATCTTAAAGGAATAGTTGAGTTTTGGTATAGAGGGCGCTACACAAAATCATTCTTTGTGAGATAATGAAAAACTGAGTGTCAAATTCGAAAGAGCATACCATTTTAATGACAAAATAAACTTTATTTAATCAAAATCGGTTCAGAAATGGCTGAAATATCCATAAACATAACCATTTGTAATAAATGTGGGGCCCCACAATTATTCGACAATTTTGAAACAAACCTATCAGGGAAACATCGGAGATGGCAGTCATTTATACATGCGGCACTGCCTGGTCTGGATTCTCGCAGTCACATGCAGGACTGTGTTTCATTTTCCATCGATCGATGGAGATGATGGGCTGACCTTGCATGATGTGTTCTTATCCTGTTCAGAGTCACCCATTCCTTTCTAGGGAGGTTGAAGCCTGCTGGCTCTGACGTAAGGTCCTGTACAAGGTCTTGATTAGGGAAGTCTGATTCCGCCCAGGTTTTGCTACATTCTCCTTTTAGGTCGAACTCTTCTACATGTTCTAGAGATTTCGCAGAAGACCAAAAGGGTGTCCGTGATTTAGGGCGCATGTTGGGTAGTTCTCTAGGTCCTCGTGGATAGGTAGATCTGGGTTGGTGGAGGTGCGGTGTAGCTCCTTGCGCGTTATCTCCTATCTGCGTACTCGAGAGGGGGGGGGGGGGGGGGGGCAATGTGGGAGAGAGCAGGCAGCCATTGAAGAGGTGTTGACTTAACAGTGCCAGTAATCATTCTCATAGCTGAGTTTGAGAGGACATCTTCATTTTTGGTATGGCAGCTCTCTGCCCACACTGAGTACACTAGTGCTATGGAGGATGTTCGAAGGGTTTGTGTGACTGAATCCCAGCTATTTCCTGCTAGCTTCCGGATAATGTTGACTCTGGTCTTCAGTTTTCCCAAAACCCTCTTCAAATGTTCACGATAGGTGAGGCTGCGGTCCAGGGTAACTCCAAGGTATTTGGGGAACTCTTCATGCTTGACTGTTTTGCCACAGAAGGTGACCTTACGTTCTGTTTTTGCTTGTCGGTTACTGAGGTGGAAAGCATTGGTTGTGACGGAGGCGCCAGTAGGTGAAGTAGTCCTCCATCTTCTTCATGTCTTCAGTGAAGGTTGTGCTAAGTACATTGAAATCGGTGGATTGGGTAGCAAGTGCAAGATCATCTGCATAGGCAAATTTCCTGGAAGTGGTCTCCGGCATGTCGCTTACATAAATATTGAAAAGTGCCATAGACATACTATGGTTACGATAATCGGATATCAGTATTAAAATTTGAAAAATGTATATCTAACAGAGAAAAGATCACCCCGATCTGATCAAAACATGTTTGAAATTGCGTTATTGTGAACCCTGACCGGTCCCTGACCTGAATGAATGATCATGATCATGCCCCAGAGTATCGCCCAGATCCAGCCGATGAAGAGAACATAGGCAAGCAACAGCTGAACCAGTCCGACCAATAGGCAAAGGCAGCAGGTTCCAAACTTCCCCCCTCCCGACTTGGTTGGGTTACCGCAGCCGAATACTGCAAACCCCGCCCATTTGTGTCCAACAAATTGTGCCTGGAACAGACTGACAGAGATATATTTTATATTGAAATTAATAACGTTATTTTAAGATAATAATATTATATTAACAAATAATAAGTGCGTGGAATCAAACCAGACTGTTCCAGAATGTCATTGGACACAAAATTATAAATTATAAATACATGAAAACAAAATGGCCGTTATTCCGAAGTCGTGACTAAATTTAAACAACTGTTTAGTTAAAAAGGACTTAATCACAATTTCAAAATACCGGCTAATTAATTATCTTGTTCAAGCTAATCTTCCGTTAGATTATATCAATATTATTAACTATGGATTATTATTCATGTATTTCTGTTTTTAAGTGGTAATCTATTCCGAGTTGATAACCGTGATTAAAGAAGGCTGTTATTATTCTGTAAATACATGTATATGATTATAATAGTTTGGGTATATTTGGGAATACATAGGTGGGCTTATAGTAGAACTATTTTACAATAAAAAGACACATATATAACTTGACCTAGTAAACCAAGTAAAGCAAACAATCAAATAAACAAAACATTTAAACAAAGGCAAACATATGAACAAACCAGTATACCCTAACATGCAGATATACATAGACATACAGACAAGCGCACAGACAAACAACCACGCACACAGAAAAAACAGACAAACAAACGAACGGACAGACAAATATAATTATCTATTCCAGGAAGAAAGATGTTGAAGATGAAGCATGAGGTATAATAATGGCCATAACGATGTGCATCGACGGCATAAAGACCTGGCATGCCTCGAACGCCATATTTAGCAAAAATATATTCCGTTGCTTCTATACGGGAACCTGGTTTACTACAATTCTAAAAAAACTCTTTGGCGGGGATGTACAAATGTATATATAAAACGGAACGAGTATAAACTCAAGCTAAATAAAACATCATGGAGAAGAAAGAATGATCAAAGTCGATTCCAATTAACGTATATTACATGAATTCGTCGCAAACGATGATTTATATTATCTTCTTAATGAATATAAGTATATGAAGCTTAAATAAGCAGTGCACGTGTACAATTATAAGAGTAGGCCTACATTAACTACAACGAGTTTTTGTTTTGGTTCACCATGAGTTACGTGATTTACAACGCCCACACTATATGTTGGTATAGCAATGCGGATGTATACGACAATTACCATATTTTGCTGGGGAAAGGGGGTGAGGAGGGGTGAGGATGGGGGGGGGGGGGGGGCTGAAGTATTAGTTGAACAGTAATTATCATCAGTCTCGATTTTTATCTTACATGCAAAGTAGGAAGAACAGGGTTTTAACTGCTAAGCTGCTCGAAAAGTGTGATCTTGCTAAAAAAAAATGTCATGATTATAATTATTGCCCACATTTTAGGGGGACTTCGCTTAGTCGCTAAAGGGGTGTTTCACAAAGATAGATAGATAGATAGATAAATGGTATTTATTGCTCCATGAATGGCAGTGTCACAACTGAATTGCACATGAGTTACAAAAGTTTGTCATATATACATTGTACAAATCACAGAACATTTAAAAACGTGTCTTATTAATATTGCATAAATACCATAACCAGTTAAAAAAACAGTTAATGAACATAATTCTTGAAAGAAATGATTAAGTCCAATTATGTACTACTATATAAACTGATCAAATTCAAAGAATAAAATAGTAATTAAATATAGTTTAACACATATTGGTACAATAAACATAATCATGAAACGAATGAACGCAAATCAGAACATTACGATTACAAAATATTACAATGAATATAAACACGAGCAAATCAGCTTTTGTTATACAGGCGAATCAAATTTGGTATAGGACTATTTTGCATTCGATTTGTTTTACATTTAAAATCCGGAATTTTCTTTGAGTTTCTAAGTGTTCTAGTACATTGTTTTTGTGGGAGAAATTGTTGAAATTGGTCGGTGAGTGATAATGTTTTTTGAAAGAAAGTAACACATAAATCTTGACGCCTTTTATCTAGTGTTTGAAGTTGGGATTGTTCAAGTGCATTTGTATTATCATTATAATCCCTACGGAAAATTATCCGCAACGCTCTCTTTTGAATTCTCTCTAATTTCTCTTTTTGACTTTGTGTGAGTCCTCCACTCCAAACAGGACTGGCATATTCAAGTAGAGGGCGAATATAACCAACAAAAACAGTGATAAGGTCTTCCTGTGGAAGACCATATTTAACCAAAGAACGGAGCATATATAATTTTGCACTTGCCCTTTTTTCAATGTTATGTATGATCCAACATTATGTATGATCCAACAACACACAGCCAATAATGAGTCCCGAGGGAGCGAAGCGCCTGAGGGCTGGGGCAGGGAGAGAGGGAGAGGGGGTATCCCCCTCCCACGGTAAGAAAGATTGTGCATTTATGGACTTGAAATTGTGCAATCTGGTGCATACCTAGATAGGAAATTCGGGCTTAAGATTAACTGTATCTGGGAAAGCGTGTTATGATTTGATATATTTTTCACGAAGAAAACTAATAATTGATGCACTAATAAATATGCACCCAAACTCACACATAAATATTGTATTTAGTGTCATACTCATACACAGTTCCAACATAAACCATATGGCGCATGTATGATCCAACAACATCCCGAGAGAGCGAAGCGACCGAGGGCTTGGGCAGATCCAGAGGGGGTGGGTTTGGGAGGGGGTATCCCCCTCCCACGGGGAAGATTTTGCATTTATATACTTGAAATGGTGCAAATTGGTGCACTTCATGCCATACCTGTGAAGGAAATTTAGAATCCGAGTTAAACAAAAAAAGAATAAAATGTCTATGCTCTCATCAGATGTTTACAACAAACTGAGATAATCTGTTCGCGCGCGAAGCGCGCAGCGAAAATTGAAAATGGATGTATAAACTAGTTTTTGAACGTTAGCTCATACATTTGATTTTGTCTTTCCCACCCTTTTTAAAAACTTTTTTGGGAGGGGGGGGGGGGGGCTTTTTGGGGGGGGCAAAATTTTGTTTTGCCCCCCCACTTTTTGGAATGGGGGGGGGGGGGGGGGGCGGCCGCCCCCCCTGCCGGCGCCTATGGCTTTGAACATTGTTGAATATACAATTGAACATACAATACAAATGTATCTAGCACATAATAAACGGTTACGGAAAAAAGAACACATTATTAGAGTTTTTGTCCTCCTCATGAGTTTGGTTTCGCTATTACGCGTACGATCATAATGATTTGAATGCACCGCGGTATACGCTATACGGTTTTATATTCCACATACTAAGAATCTTGCTCTACGATTGGTCAAAAGTTAATCACGTGATGAAACATAGTTTCGCCCATCATTGATGGGAGAAGAGAAGTTCGTTACACTGTGTACTATCTTGGGTGAAAGTGCGTTGCACTCACTACTATCTTGGTGTTAGGGTTAAATCAAATGCAAATTATACATGTTGTCTTCTATTTATGATGTATAAGTGTGTACATCAAATATTTTACAACTGCTTTACTTAGATATGTGTTGTTAATTTGTAAACGTTTTTGCAATTATTCTGTTCATCTTGCTAGTTTAGTTTTGGTATAGAGGGCACTTCACAAAATATTTGTTTGTGAAATAATGAAAAACTGACTGTCAAATTTGAAATGACAGAATAAACTTTATTTGATCAAAATCGGTTCAGAAACGGCTGAAATATCCATAAACATATTTTTATTCAAAAGTTTTTCCGCCAGGGGACAATGTGACTCTTTAGATAATTTTTTTTTAAATGCTTAAAGACTACTTTGAACAAAGTCTGAATAGGTTTTAAAAAGTTGTTGATGATATCTCTTTTAAATCATTATTGTAACAAAACATTAAATGCACAATTTTGTATGAAAAATGGCTAAAACCATTTTTTTTGTAGAGAGCGCCCTCTTGAGTTGTAACGGCTCTTTTTGAATGATAACAGGGGTTTTACCTAGTTGTTTGTAATTGTGTATACAGTTCTTTTCGAGCATGGTGAAGTTAGAACTATTATTTTGTACCGTAATGGTGCAGGTTTTGGTTACTAAAGTATTCGTATTCGTATTCGTATTTTATTTCCACATTTTCAAAACAAACAGTAAACAACATAATGGGATCAATATTTCAAGCGATATATGTAACAAAATGGTTGTTTAACATAGGATACACAATTAATACATATATGCTGATCAAAGTAGTAATTAATAACATATAAATGCATACAGATTATGAAATAAATTTCGATGAAAATGTGGAGGAGCCAATCTTGGAAGCAGGGCTTGTGATTTGAAAGGCCCCTGAAATGGTTAAGCAATACTACGATTAAAAATATAACAAATGTATAATGAATGACATGCTATTTAATTACGTATACTTATATACTGAATATACTGCATATTTGTAGCATGTCATACTTTCGCATGAACAAGCAATATCAATCAACAATGAAAATCTATATAAATCAACAACAAACAACAGAAAAAACACATTATATAGAAACATAATGTGCGAGAATAGGGAAAGGGATAGAAGAGAGGAATTGAAGAAGGGCAAGTCAGAAGAACAATGTCATTTTTAGGGAATACTTAATACAATGTATGTCATTATCATGATCATTATAACCATTTCAAGTTTGACCAATACTCAACTCCCTTTAAAAAAAAAATTCACATCAAAATTACAACTCATCTTGTGATTGACAGATGAGGTCACAAGCAGAATTCCACTCTGGAGACTTTTTTTGTGGGCGTTCTCAACTTTTTCATTGAAAAAATTATTGTTATAATTGGAATCCACATGAAAAACTATTACTGATTTCCATGTCATATAACCTTTAAAAATACATGTGTGTTCCACTCGTTTACACGCAGTCAAACTATGTGCACAATGTGACCACCACAGACTAATACCACTAAAGTACTGAAGTAAAATGGTAGTCATGAAAACTGGCCACTGTAGACAGGTAACCACTGTAGACAGGTTCCATAAGATTGTATGAGCTCTGCAGGGGATATATCACTGTTGATGGTAAGTTTAAGAACTGGCTGGGTGATAGACAGGTGGCCGCAAAGACAGGTTTGACTGAACAGTTTTATCAGTAGCCCATTTTTATAAAACACTTGCAAGTTGCAATTGTTGTAAGAGTCCAATTATTGTAACTATTTGGTCAACAGCGCAGCCAATCAGCATGCAGCATTACAATAATTTGACACTTTACAACAATGCAAGCGAGCTTTTTTGGACGAGCTGTCATAAAAACTAGTGACGTGTCGAACTCACTGTGCTTACATTTTCGCGGCGCCGCGGTATCATCATTCGTGTTCCTCCTTTGGCTGTGTCTTCAAAATTATCTTCGTGTCGTCTCGTTTCCGATTCCCCAGCTTCAAATTGTTTCGTTTTTGCGATGGATGCCGACAACCAAAATGATAGAACACTCTTTGTTGGAAATCTGGAACCAAGAGTGACTGATGAACTACTATTTGAACTATTTTTACAGGTGAGATAATTATATATCTATGGATGTGCCAAATTAACGTCCCCTTACACGTACGTCTGATTGTGCGATGATGCCGTAATTTTTCATAAGAAATAGATGTAAATAAGATCAGCGAAACAGAGCGCTAATACGACCAGCGCGGATAGGGTTCAGAATCTCGCTGCGATACCTTGCCAAATCGCACGAGTGTTCAATAAATCAGAGGCTGTGTTCCAAATATAAGCAGTTCACATGCTTATTATCGCAGCATTTGGCGTATTTTGTAAAAACGCATGGACAAAATATGAGAGGTTTTTCACTATATTGATTGCATGGGCATCTGCATCTGTCGTTTGGAAGTTTGTCTCGACTCTTGAGTCTTGACAATTATTTATTTTACCTCAAACCTTTTCTAAGTTTTCTTTTTCTGTGCTTAGTTTTGTAGGGGAAGTAGACTAATTTACACCGTCACCGGCCACTTGCATGACTTGTGTGATGCTTATTTAGGCGCTAATGGCATGCAGTTTCGTACCCCCTTTTTTTTTTTTTTTTTTTTCTTTTCCAAACGCTTTATTTGTCTTTAAACTCAACTAAATTAGTTCGTATTACTCACTGCACTTTGTCCTTATCCCTCGATGGTCTGTTGTAATATTTTGGTCAACATTTAAGCCCTTTTTTGGTGACTTTAATTGATGGCTTTTAAAGCGTCACGGCACCAGCTTCGCGGTCGCAACAATCAAAATAGCGGGACTTCACGAGCAGCTAGCTATGCCGTTAGCTACCGCTGACATGAACGTGGAGAGAGTACCGCACTCCTGCGCGCGCCGTACCGGTTACGTCCATATGTATGGTGGCTATAAATCTGAAACGTGATCAATTGATCAAGCGGGTGCCGTGGCCGTATGATCAGTGGGGGAGCAAGCACCAAATAAGCAGGTACCTGCATATATGCAGGTACCTGCAAATTCGCAGGTTTTAAGTCGTAAAAACTGCCACAATTAACAAGGTCAACCTGCATATTTGCAGGTTAAAATCCGATACTAGTCTGTAGCTCCTTAAGTCTTGAAAACCGCACTTTCTAACATAGTTCATTGGAAAGCCCATAAAATTTGACCCCAGTATGCAGTTTTTCAAAAAAATTACGTGTCTAATTTTCATTAGAGGGCTGAAAACACGAGACTATCGTGATCGGTATGATCGATCGGCAGTGCAGCGGGCGTGATCGCGATCGTGGTGTTGAAGCTAGCAGGCTAGCTTTACTCATCAGCTGGGCCACCTGCGAATATGCAGGTTTGGCTCTCGAGTGTTTATGACCCAACTTAGGGCGCAAATGCAGTTAAAAGTCCCCTGGTGCCAATTGATGTTTACGACCTCATCATCTGAATGAAGAGGGCAAACTAAGGATTGTTTATGTGTGTGCTTTGGTGGGAATGGGATATTCTTGGGACATGCTAAGTGTGTGTGTGCGTGTGTGTGTGTGTGTGTGTGTGAATGGGAGGTGGGGGGGGGGGGGGGGGGGGGGGTGGTAAAGGAGACATGATCGGTGATAAGTATTACTTACAATGTATTCATTATATTCAAGAAGTGTATTTCTTTCTTTATTTGACTATTATTATTATGTTACAATGTATTCCATACATGTTTATCTTTTTAATTTAAAAGTGCATTTATTTTGTAATTCGTATTAGTATTCTGTATCATTAATTTGATTATGTGGAAAATAAATAAATTGAATCAATGAATCAAGTATGTAATGTGATTAATACTACTTCATCTATCATTCAAATTGTAATTGTTCTGTTCTCTGATCATGAATAAGGGTTCACATTGAAAACATTTATGTTTACTCAAGCCTCAATAATCTACTAATTTTGAAAGAGTATGACCAAGGATATTCCTATATTTGTACATTATTTTGTTCCCCTATTTTGTGCCTCACAACTAGTTTTGGGTCTTGGCCTTTGACCCTTGGTAGCCAGAGTTTTATGGCCTTGGCTGACTGGTATGTTTATGGATGTGTACATGTATATTCAGTAAGATGCAACACAAGTGATACTGTACACTGGACACTGTATGAATATGCCCTTTTCCCTTTGGTGGAGAGAGGCTGTGCAAATGTATTGTATGTTATTTGATTTAAAATAGTGGTGCACATACCAGTAAATGTTATCATTTTGAATATGGCTCTAGTTTTTTTTTTAAAAACATGTCAAAAAGCTTAACGGCACTTTGAGGGTATATGTTTTTCATATTCAGTAACTTTCATGTTACTTTAATTTAGAAAAATAAATGAAGATCTTTACTATTCCTTATGTTTCTTCATTTGATTTATCTTTTTCTCTTGCATTCAGGTAATTGGCACACAGACAAATGTTTTCAGCAATGGTCGTCTCTACATTTTTTTTTCATACAAACATGCATGTTGTTCCTTTAGATTTATTATTTTGTTAATTGTTTACAATTTTTTTTTTATATTTGCTTTCCCAATTTTTCATTATGCAAATTTGTTTTCTGTTTTTAAACTCCTGTCAATTGATTGAAAAAACCTTTTTAATTCTCAAACAGAATTTCATTTGCCTACGATGCTTTTTGGCTGTTTTTTTATTTCAAAATAAACTGGGTTCCAAAAGAAACTTATCACCTTTTCAGAGTGACGCTCACTAAAATCCACAGCATCAAGTTGAATCAAATTTAGACACAGATAAGCTATCACTCTCCTTATGAAGCATATCTTAAAAATTAAAAGTTTGCTTTTGCCAAAAAAGAGAAAATGCGATCGAATAACTACAGGTCACTTTTAAAAGATCACAGAAACTGCTCGCTGCGAACCTCCACGAAAGGCGGTCTATTCAGAACTTTGAATTGCTATTCATTCAACTTCAAAGCGGGTTATGTAACCACTAGACTGGCTATTGTCCGAACCGAGCTCTGTGCCTGGAAGGCAAGCAGTTTCTGTGATTTTTGAAAAATGACCTCTTGCGATTTCACCTTATTTTATTCTTTGTTAACAAAAACAAACACATTTTTTTTAGATGAGCTTGCTAAGGGATATTGTAGCTAGTCTATGCCCAATTATGAGTAATTGTTATGCTTTGGATTTTAATATGTGTCGCTCTGAAGAAGTGATAAGTTTCTTTTGGAACCCAGTTTACATTGTTGCACAAACTTAAATTTAATTGGATGCTTCACATTTCCTAATGACTAAGTTTCCACTTTTGAAATGCATTACATGTACATTGAGTTTTTATTGACAAGTTCAGAGTTTTAAGACTAATCCCATGTTATACTTAATGTACTAAACACAATTTCAAGATTCTACAGTCAACATGTCAATGAATTGTGGTCGCTCTATGGTGTGTCATTTATTGTCGACGTTTTCATCGTAAATTGTATTATTCTCCGATGATATGACATATCATGCTATAATTAAAGTGTAATCTACAGAAATATTGACTGATATTTTGTTTGGAATTTACTTTGAACTCGAAAACGTCACTGTCTGATAAAGCAAGTCGGACGGAAGAGTTTCTTTCTTCACTTCAGATTTATTACTTTTCGGTATACGTATTGTTGGGCTGGCTTCGTTTTGGCCGTGAGCAGAGTAAAGCAATTTTTATTGATATCATTATCAAGTTCATGTTAATTTGAGTCTGTGCTCATTGACAATGTGAATTGTATTTCTGTTAATGTTTTAACAATGTACATTGAATGTACATTTGTATAATAGGTAGAGTCATATAAACATAACATTAATTATTAAATAGTCTCCTGTTTTATTTTATTTTCCTATTTTCTCCAGGTATTGGACTTAGTGCAAAGCAGCTAGAATAAGTGCAAAACAACTGCAACATAATCTGGAGGGAGTTTAAGTTATTGGTGTGCTAAAGAATGGACTTGTTCTAGAGTTGTATAACTCTCTATTGTACATAATTATTTCATGAATTAATTCATACACACCATAGAGCAACCAAAATTCATTGACATGTTGACTGTAGAATCTTGAAATTGTGTTAAGTACTGTACATTTATAAATAAGTATAACATGGGATTAGTCTTAAAACTCTGAACTTGTCAATAAAAACTCAATGTACATGTAATGCATTTCAAAAGTGGAAACTTAGTCATTAGGAAATGTGAAGCATCCAATTAAATTTAAGTTTGTGCAACAATGTATTTTGAAATAAAAACCAGCCCAAAAGCATCGTAGGCAAATGAAATTCTGTTTGAGAATTAAAAAGGTTTTTTCAATCAATTGACAGTTTAAAAACAGAAAACAAATTTGCATGATGAAACATTGTGAAAGCAAATAATGAAATTGAAAGGAATTGAATTGGCAAATACTGAAGTGTCAGCAATTATATTTGTAAAATATCCTCTGACAGGAGCAAAACTGTAAATGAGTATGAACAAAACTGTTAGTATCAACTATCAACCATACAAAATTGTAAACAATTAACAAAATAATAAATCTAAACTAAGGAACAACATGCATGTTTGTATGAAAAATAATGTAGAGACGACCATTGCTGACAAAATTTGTCTGTGTGCCAATTACCTGAATGCAAGAGAAAAAAATAAATCAAATAAAGAAACATAAGGAATAGTAAAGATCTTCATTTATTTATCTAAATTAAAGTAACATGAAAGTTACTGAATAGGAAAAACATATACCCTCAAAGTGCCGTTAAGCTTTTTGACCAAAAAAAACCAAACAGACCCATATTCAAAATGATAACGTTTACTGGTATGTGCACCACTATTTTAAATCAAATGACATACAATAAATTTGCAAATCTCCACCAAAGGGAAAAGGGCATATTCATAGTGTCCAGTGTACAGTATCACTTGTGCTGCATCTTACTGAATATA
This sequence comes from Echinarachnius parma, assembly GCA_037951105.1. Classification (NCBI taxonomy): domain Eukaryota; kingdom Metazoa; phylum Echinodermata; class Echinoidea; order Clypeasteroida; family Echinarachniidae; genus Echinarachnius; species Echinarachnius parma. The sequence continues at coordinate 88,692 of JBAMJV010006631.1, forward strand.
CATGTACACATCGATATCGATGAACATACCAGTTGGTCAAGGCCATAAAACTCTGGCTACCAAGGGTCAAAGGCCAAGACCCAAAACTAGTTGTGAGGCACAAAAAAGGGGTACAAAATAATGTACAAATATAGGTCATATATTGGTCATACTCTTTCAAAATAAGTAGATTATTGAGGCTTGAGTAAACATAAATGTTTTCAATGTGAACTTTTTATTCATGATCAGAGAACAGAACAATTACAATTTGAATGATAGATGAAGTAGTTTTAATCACATTACATACTTGATTCATTGATTCAATTTATTTATTTTTCACATAATCAAATTAATGATACAGAATACTAATACGAATAATGAAATAAATGCACTTTTAAATTAAAAACATAAACATGTATGGAATACATTTTAACATGATAATAATAGTCAAATAAAGAAAGAAATAAAGAAAAAAAAAATTCTTGAATATTAAACATAAACATATAATGAATATGTACATCACTTATCACCGATCATGTCTCCTTTACCACCCCCCCCCCACCTCCCTCTCTCTCACACACACACTCACACATACTCACACAAAAATAGCATGTCCCAAGAATATCCCATTCCCACCAAAGCACACACATAAACAATCCTTAGTTTGCCCTCTTCATTCAGATGATGAGGTCGTAAAAATCAATCGGCACCAGGGGATTTTAACTGCATTTGCGCCCTAAGTTAGGTCATAAACACTCGAGAGCCAAACCTGCATATTCGCAGGTGGCCCAGCTGATGAGTAAAGCTAGCCTGCTAGCTTCAACACCACGATCGCGATCACGCCCGCTGCACTGCTGATCGATCATACCGATCATGATAGTCTCATGTTTTCAGCCCTCTAATGAAAATTAGACACGTAATTTTTTTGAAAAACTGCATACTGGGGTCAAATTTTATGGGCTTTCCAATGAACTATGTTAGAAAGTGCGGTTTTCAAGAGTTAATGAGCTACAGACTAGTATCGGATTTCAACCTGCAAATATGCAGGTTGACCTTGTTAATTGTGGCAGTTTTTACGACTTAAAACCTGCGAATTTGCAGGTACCTGCATATATGCAGGTACCTGCTTATTTGGTGCTTGCTCCCCCACTGATGATTGTGTTTTTTTTTTGTTCCACATTTAGAGCATTTAGAGCCACCATACATCGCTTCAGCTATGGATGTAACCGGTACGGCGCGCGCGAGCACGTACGACAGGAGTAAGGCTGAGTCTAATGCTGTTATCCGATCCGGGAACGATCCGATTTCCCGGCGATAATCGCTTCCGAGCCGGATCCGAGATGGATCCGAGAAATAAATTTTCTCGGTAGAAAATATCGGAAGATTTTGCCGACCCATTTTCTCCAGTAATAATTGAAAATGTGTATGTTTGACAGTCCATTAAGTAGTGTAATTTAAATAAAGAATGGGGGAATCAATGTTGTTTACTTTATGAGTTGTTATTTTGGAGAAATTATTAGTTAGTTAATTCGTTTCGCAGTTGAAAATTGAACAGGATGCGCAAAATTGCTAGTCATTTGAACGATATTGCCGACGGAAATGCACACAAAGTTATGCCGACACTCTCGGGGAGACTTCAGATGTATATCTGTATGATCGAGCTGATCAGCCAGTGCATTCTAAAAGTGGCTCAAAATACGTATTTTGGTTATTTGCACCATGTGTAAATGTTTTGATATTTTACTTACATGATTGCATGGCGTTTAAAAGCTGAACAGAAAAAAACTGAGCCCCAAAGCAATGCAAACAACTACTAACAAAATCGGTAAATAACAACTATAACAGATCGCGGATGAATCCATATCCGGCGTAAGAACAAAGACCCGTACACGAGCGAATATGCGTGAAACATGCCAGCAGTGCAGCGGCCCGAAAACTTGCTGCTACCGGTACCGTAACTACTTCAACCTTCCCTCACGAACGTGCTGTGGAAATTTATCGATATATTCAGCGCAGTTTTTCATTGTTTTGGGGGTAATTTTTTTAATCTGTTCAGCTTTCAAATGCCATGTTATCATGTAAGTAGACTACCAAAATTGTGTTGATCACAAAAAGGCTAATTTATAGCCACTTTTTGAAGGCTCTCACCAAGAAGATCGTACAAATTTACATGTGATGTTTCCCCGTGACTGGCCGGCTGAGTGAATGTGTGGCGCGATGCTGAACAAACGATCGATTTCTAGGCCCAATTCACTTCGGAAAAAATACTTTTCTTGCGAAACTTAGTTAATTCTGAATAGTCTGTAACTGTTTTTCTGTAAAGATTGATATGTGCATGCCTCAAAGCGTCAACATTGTTAATATTATTGGCATATAAAACGAGAAAGATAAGTCTACAACGCTGCATTTTTTTCAGAGCAAATTGCAATATTATTTTTTTCCGAGATCCGATCCGATCCGAGAATCTCGTTAGCGATTTTGAATTCTACCGATCCGAGAACGATCCGGGATTTTTTCTTTACCTAACAGCATTAGCTGAGTCATGCCGGTAATTGTCGGAACCGGGTCCCGATAAACTTTTACCGGTCGGGAACCGGTATCCCGATAAATTTTTACCGTCGAAACTCGGATCGGTAAAATAACGCAATCGTGCAAGCATCGGCAAAAATGCACTGTTTTGGGCTTATATTGCTCTTTTTATATGCAAATAACATTATAAATACTGAGGCTTTTAAGGATTTACATATCAATCTTTACGGGAAAATAGACTATCCAGAATTAACTCAGTTTCGCAAGAAAAGTTTGTTTTTTTTCGAAGTAAATTGGACCTAGAAATCGATCGTTTGTTCACCATTGTGCATCGCAACACGTTTCACAGAAACATAGCCCGCTAGTTGGGGGGAAACATCACATGTGGGCAATTCCATAAATTCGGACGTACATTTCACACACTTCAATTAGGTACTAAAGGAGAAGTAAATGTAAATCATAAGATTTTATGTGATGAATAGATTGCTAATGATGAGTAGAAAATAATAATATGACTTATTCAGATTTTACCACCATAATGACCTTGTACCGATCAAAAAACACTGCATGGTCGGACGTACTCAGAGAAAATGATTTTTCTGACATGAGGATTTCAACTGGAAATCTCTGTGAAGTTGATCATTTTTTTGGGCCAAATCATCTATTACCATTTGGATAAGATTAGAAATGATGGGAAATATAAAAAAAAAATTGATATTTTCCCTTCGAAGCATGGAATATTTACGTTTTATTTTCGTGTCGGACGTACAATGTCGGACGTACAAGACTGCCGTGTCGGACGTACATGTGTTATACAAATGCAAGTCTACTTGCTGCTGAAATATTTGCTGTAAATAGACACTTTAAGTCATAATTAGTAACTAATGTTGTCTTAAATGGTAGATATAAACATGTTTTCACTGTACCATTAAATAATGGCAGTATAATACAAATAAAAACACAATTAATCTTCACTAACATGAATATGCACTGTTGGGACTACATGAACTATATGTATAATGTAAATTTGAAGTATAGGGTTGATTTTTTTATCACAAAATGTATGTTTGTTGTTCTTTCCTACTAAGAAAATTATTAAATGGCCTAAGTGAGTCATAATTAAATAATAAAATACAACATGGTCCATCTGAAGCCCTCTGAAGTATGTTATTATGATATATTTTTTAATGACAGCATGATAGTGTGTAGTATTAGTATGTAAATACCCATACAAAAATGTGACTGGAATGTCCAGCCATATTATGATGATTTGTTAGAATTAGGGATATGAATCACTAAGTAATTAAGAGATATTACATTTGAATACACTCTTTAATCATACAGATAGGATACAGTGTGAATTTAAGTGTTTTAGGCTGGCAAAAACCTACTCATTTCAATGCCGTGTCGGACGTACATGGTCGGACGTACTCAAAAAGTGTACGTCCGACCACCCATTTTTTCCTTAATTAGTGATGATTGGAATTTTTTTTTTTACTCTCTGTGTAGAGGGGTTAGAACTTGCTTTGCATTGACATCCTGCCCTTTATTGGGTTCTTTGTCTTTTTGTGAAATTGAAAATAAGTGTTTTTCCGTGTCGGACGTACATGTCAAAAATAGTCCTGATATTAATTAGCTACAAATCGTAATTAAAAGAGTATTTTTCTAATTTTTGTGTGGCAATGGATTCAGAAAGTTATAATGTGTACATCTATCATGGTCAATTAATTATTCAGTCTATTTTAATTGAAATACATACAAATATCAAATGGTATGTTACAGCAAAGAAAAATCAGCAACTTCAGAATGCCTTGATTTGGAAGGGTCTCATGACCTTGACCTTGATCAATTTTTTTTTTAATGAATGGTTTTTGACAGTTCACATTATTACCTTCAAATTGATGTATCATTTGGACCAATGTGATGATTTTGAAATTTTGGCCTACTGGTTGACATATTTATGGAATTGCCCATGTACAATCGATTGTGACTGAGCCACTGCCCTCAAAAAGTGGCTATACAATAGCTTTTTCGCAATCAACACGATTTTGGTAGTCTACTTACATGATAACATGGCATTTGAAAGCTGAACAGAATACAAAATCACCCCCAAAACAATGAAAAAACTGTGCTGAATTATCTATAAATTTCCAAGGAACAATCGTGACTAATCGTGAGGTTAACTGAAACCGGACGGCTAATATCATATCGAAGGTTGTATTGCATGCAGCAAGTTTTCAAGCCGCTGTTTCATGCATATCGCTCGTACACTTTGCGTGCAGGTTAAGGTTACGGGTCTTTTTTCTTACGCAAGATATCCTTCCGCGACGGAGCTATGTTAATTCATCCGCCATACGTTATACATGTAGCCGTTTTTTATCGATATTTTGCGTAATTGTTTTCATTGTTTTGGGGCTCATTTTTGTTTCTGTTCAGCTATCAAACGCCATGAAATCATGTAAGTAGAATATCAAAACATTTTAAAATGGTGCAAATGACAAAAAAACGTATTTTGAGCCACTTTTTGAATGCACTGGCTCATCAGCTGGATCATACAAAGATCCATCAGACAACTCGCCTGGAGTATCGGACTAACTTTGTGTGCACATCCGCCGACAATATCGTTCAAATGACTAGCAATTTTGCGCTTGTTCAATTTCTGACTGTCAAACGAAGTAACGAACTAAGAATTTCTCGAAAATAACCGCTCTTTAAAGTAAATGATATCAATTGGCCCGTTTTTTTTTTTTTTTTTTTTCAGGGCACCGTTTCCGATATAACGAAACCGGGTCCCGATTGAAACGGTCAGTAACCGGTGTGATCGACCGAACCGACTCAGCCTTAGACAGGAGTACGGTACTATCTCCACGTTCAAGTCACCGGTTAGCTAACGGCATAGCTAGCTGCTCGTGAAGTCCCGCTATTTTGATTGTTGCGACCGCGAAGCTGGTGCCGCGGTGCTTTAAAAGCCATTGATTAAAGTCACCAAAAAAGGGCTTAAATGTTGACCAAAATATTTACAGACCATCGAGGGATAAGGACAAAGTGCAGTGAGTAATACAAACTAATTTAGTTGAGTTTAAAGAAAAATAAAGCGTTGAAAAAAAAAAAAAAAAGGGGGTACGAAACTGCATTAGCGCCCTTATTTTGGCATGCTGAAGAGTGAAGCCGAAGTCCTGAACAAGGAAGAAAGTGTTCATACTGTGATGAAAATTGCCAATTGACAATTTTTGTTGTACATTAATTCTACTCTAGAACTCAATTTTCCTTATATTATCTTAATTATATTGACTCATCATTTGGGGAACACCTCATGAACCCAAGATCTTCATTTCAAGACAAAAAAAGCATTAGATTCTAGAATTTTGCAGAAATTTACATGACAAACTTTACAGAAAGTGAAAACAATCTGAGACTTGTCACTCGAGCAATGTTGAGAGTGAGACTGACAGTGAGTGTGAAGCCGTGGGTGTGATGCTGATGGTAAATCTAGTTTAGCTCAAGGGAACACTAGGAAGACACATTTTCGTACACTTTTGGTCTATTTGGACATGATTATTATTGAACATGTCATTTCTAGCGCACTAGACATACATACATGTACATTGTAGTCTGGTGCAAATCTATGACTATGCATTTTTGTCCTACCTTTTGGCTAACAGAAAACATGAAATAAATCGTACCAGTATTGATTTCTTACCTGAATTTTTGAATCATTATCTTCGTAATCCAGTGTCGATTTAGTTTATATCGGCCAAAAATACGGAAATGTCAGCACTTTTTTCAGCAAAGCTGTGTGATACTAGAGACGAGTGGAGCCAGAAATGGCCGATAATGGGCAATTCCAGCTGCATGGACATTACAGATCAGAGAAGTTTTCATGACTTTTCAATGATTCTACAAAATCAATGTAGCTAATGTGTAACTTGTTATTTTGATTACAAAGCAATAGCCTGGCTAAGTATGCAAACAAAGTTTCAGAACATTCATCCAATTCGTTATTGAGTAATTCTGCAAAATACATGCGCCGTCACGGACATTACATTTTTTGGACATGACTTTTTGCATCCATAAACATCTTTGCAAAAGTCTGTGAGTTTTGAGACCTAACAAAGGTGATTTACATTATATAGGCACTTGAGGCAATAGTAAATTGAATTCAAGTTAGATTTTGTGAAACGGGCCAGACATATTAATCAAGACAACAAAAGGTTGCATCCCTGGGGGGGGGGGGGGGGGGGGAGGGGCACTCTAAAGATATCCGATTTTCAAAAATTGCCACTCCATAGACCCCCGGGAATGACTTGGCTAGGTAGTTGAGTAGCGCCAAGTCAATCTAGTTCGGCTCCATAGACCCCCTGAATGACTTGGCTATGTATTTGAGTAGCGCCAAGTCCATTATTCTTCTTCTAATTCGGCTCCTTGGACCACCATTTGAGCAGTTTTGAGGGTTTCCGTAGGTCTTTGGTAGCTCCAAGTCTATGTATTTTGTAGTTTTAGTCTGCTCCTTAGACCCCTTAACTCCCATTTCAGGGTTTTTGTAGCTCCAAAGACCCTATATTTTGTGCTTGTAGTCAGCTCTTCAGACCCCCATTTCAGAGTTCCGTGAGGCACACCCCCGTCAAAAAATAATTCGAGTGCCCCCCCCCCCCGGGGTTGCATCACGGACATTTTCAGCGTCACAGAGTTCCACAGACATTACACTTTTGTCCACTTTTTCTATACCCAGAAATAACCCGCAAAAACTGTTCCATTGTGCATGAAACTTGTTAAAGGTACTGTTGTAATCAAACAGTTGTAAGAACAAAATTAATTTTGAAATGTATCTAGTATTAGCATAAAATTATAAATGATAGCAATAATGTTTACCATTGTGACATATTTAAAAATTTGGAATATTTCAAGAGAATGTTTTGTATTTAAAATACACTATTCGATAACGATATTATATATTTTTGATGAGGTACAATGCCGTTTTGTGCAAAAACATATTAAAACATTGAACAAATTGGTAAATGTCGCAGACATGACACATACATGTACAAAATTGTGCACTAAGAGTACAATATTTGCAATTTGATCATACTTTATGCGATTTACATGTAACCATCTCGTTCTTCTCCCAGTAAGTTCTAGTCAAATCTGTGTTTATTGAGACATGCATACATCAAATTGAGCAAGGAATTGAGTTTTACACTAATTGATATAACCGATAAAATTGATTAAATCCTAACCAAGAAGCTGTAGTCCCTCTGTGGTTAAAGTAAGAGAGTTATATATATAAGAAAAATATGCATGGAAATTTCAAGCCCTGCTTTTTTATACTCTTCACTGTTTATGTACATGTAATGTCCATGACGTAACGTCTGTGACGCCATTTCTGGACAAACCATCAAATATTTTTGTTAATGCTCTCGATATATTATCAAATTCTAGCTTTGAAAATGAATTTTGAACTAAATTGAATTAAAACTCATGCTTCTACAAAAAACTAGTATTGTAAGAATCAAGATATGATCAACTAGTTGTTTTCAAAAAGTAGAGATTTTGACACAATTTCCTTTGCTATATTAGAAAGCCTAACCTAGACATTAGAAGTAGAATTATTGTGATCCAATATATTTTTTTTTCACAAACAATGCATGCATATTTAATTATTTTGTATTTCTTGATTTATTATTATTATTATTATTATTTTAATTTTTTTGTGGGGTGGGGGGGGGGGGGGGGGGGGTAATTGCATACAATTTGTTCCAACTTTATAAAGGTGTCATTTGTATGACGCACCTCTTGATGCTTGGCACTTTGATTTGCTGATCTTATACAAATTACTCAGAATAGATTATGAACAATTACAGTGAGCACTATTTGTTATGCAGGCAAGCTTGAAGAGCAGCCCCCCCCCCCCCCAAAAAAAAAAAATAAATAAATAAATAAATAAATAAATAAATAAATACAAAATAAAATAAAATTAATTAATTAATTAATTTAAAAAAAAATAATAATAATGAATTTTTTTCCCCCGGTAAATTTGATTATGATGTAATTGAAAATATTTACTTGCTTTATATTCTTCCTAGGCCGGTCCCCTCAAGCACGTCAACATACCAAAGGACCGGGAGGGCAGACAAAAGAGCTTTGCGTTTGTGGAATTCAAGCATGATGTCTCCGTGCCCTACGCCCAGCAGCTCATGAGTGGGTTGGCTCTGTTTGGCCGCAGCCTGCGTCTCCAGTTCCGTAGCGGGAGCAAGCACCAAGGTACAAATAATTTAGTGGTATTAGAACTGGTCAGCGAATTGCGCCTCAGAAATGCCAGTCAGAGCCCCTACAAATCATGAAGATACCCCCAAAAATTTGCATAGAGAATGCAATTTCAATTTCGGAGTGTTTTTTTCCTGCAGGCAAGTTTGAAAGTAGCCCCAACATTTTTTAATTTTTTTTATTTTGTCCCTGCAAGGTACAAACAACTTAGTGGTATTAGAACTGGTCTGTGATATCGCTGCCCAGATGCATCTAGTATCCTGGATAGTCAATCCATTCCCTGATTTTTCAAAGCGAAATTGGCAACTTCTGAAAATGTTTTTCATTCGAACAGAAAGGTTTTTTTTAGGCAGTTTGATGTACAAACAAAATCCTAAATACTGATCGACAGGTATTTATTTCATCCATGGGTACCTGATTCCTTAATGTAAGGCAATGCAATTTAATAAACAAGGAATTAAAAAGAAAAAATATATCATTATAAAAAATAAATATTAAAGTGGTACAGGTAAAGTGTCTAACTCCACAAAAAATACTTGGAGCTTCCTCGTTTCTCTTCTGACGTGTTGTTTAGCTTATGGTAAGAGAAGAATAAAATAGGGTTAGATTTTTTCAAATGTCCCTTTAGTATAAAGATATTTATCATTGAAAATCATTATTTCAAAAGCGTTACTAACGCTTTTGATAATTGTCGTAGCTGAACACGTCCGGCCAGCGCGCGTGGGAAACCTTCCATGAATTCCGTACCATCTGTATACACGGGTGCGGATATCGTCAAGATCAAACGGATGATTATTACAGAGACAAATCTACGGCAGGCCATCAGTATTCGGTGATAAAATATGAACTCAATATTCGTTTCTTTCACTTTTTACACTTTTTCACTCTTTCAAACTTTCACAAATCTTTCAATTGTATTTTATAGTGGTATTGATATAGGATTGAAGTCTCAAATGTCATTTTGTGCAATATCTGACACTTTACAGGGATCACTTTAAATGAAAAAATAATAAATATTTAAAGTGTAAAAAACATTTCTGTTTGTTTTTTGTTTTACAGCCCAAGGTAACATGGGCACACCACCCATTGGCCAGACTCCACCCATGGGCCCACCAGGAGCTGTTCCAGGCATGGGGGCCAGGAACATGATGCCCCCTCCAATCCATCGCTCTGCCTCCGCCCCTGATGCCCTCTCCAAACTGGGCCAGGATTTCCAGGGGGGTGCTCCGCTGAGCTTAATGGGCGCAGGACCGCCAAACCATCGCCTGCAACAGATGCCAATGATGACACCAGTTGGACTGCCTCCAGGTACTGTAGTGATGGGGCATTTCTCTACCCTACCTTATATCACTCCAGGGGGGTGTTTCACAAAGATCATAAGTTGAACTTTACTATATAAGTTGGACTTAAAACATTATGATAAGCCATTATAGCCTTGGAACACAATATTCAAAAATAAAAGTGCAAGTATTTTAGACTTTTTATAAATTTTTCATCAAGAACATGAAATCTCCTTGATAATATAACATATTAATGATATAAATCAACATTTTGTGCCTTTGAAAAGAACTTTTACCAACATTTGTTAAATGGCTTTCCATAATTTCTAAGTTCATTCAACTTCCGATCTCATTATTGAACATGAATGTTAGTTGCCCAAGTAAATTAACTCGCCCGTTAACTTATATATGAGATTTGTTACATTACATTTTATCTCATTCCCATCAAGGACGAGAGCTGTTTTAAGGCAAAATTGATCATTGTTTTCCTCTACAAATTGGCAACTCCTAATTTTATTAGACCTTTTAATGACATAAAAATAGGTTGAAAATATTTAGTAATTACAATTTAAGACAAATATGAAGTGACTTTGCCGCAAAGTTTCCAATTTGAAGGCCAAAATCTGTTTTTAAAATATCACAATGTGTTGCCAATTTAAGGATTTTCCTAAATTATAGCGATTTACGCAATAGTACAAATCATTACAAAATAACTAAAGCAGGTAGAGTAACAAAATAGGGCTCTAAAAATAAAGAAATGTATGCTCTTTCTCCTTGTATACTTTATATAACTTTGTATCTTCTTGCTGAGGTGTAGGACTACCAACCCACAAATATGTGGGACTCCGTCCTTGATCAGAAATGAAAGTTGCCCAACATAAATTATTACTTGTAGCTGGCAAGCAAGTGTAAATTTTTGTTCTGTATTTTGTCTGTAATTTAGTAAAAGCGGTTAACCTGTCACATCTATAGAATAATTGTTTATATAAATACTGGATTTTAGACCTTCATGCTTTGTGGAAAATTGTTTTTTGTTTTAGTCTGAACCCATTGAAAAGTAAAAATTATATTTCAGGTTAAGTTTGATCTTAAATGGGTATCTTGAATGGGTGAATGTTATATATTATTCATGTACCTTACATATTTTTCTTTTTTTCAACAGGAACGCCATTTTCGCAGGGAGCAGCATATTCAGGCTATAGCCAAGGGAACCAGAGTCCGATGCCGCAGGGTCACCTGCATTCCAGTCGGGGAGATTCTCCTCATAACAGGTATGGGTATGGCAGGGCTCAACAATTAGCACTGGCCCTATGGCCATGGGCCATCAATCATAGCACACATCTTTTGTACACAGTTATGACTATCCAGTGGATTGCTAAAAATCTGAACACTTCAATAGTAAATATCTTTCTAACCAAATGGAAATCCGAAAAACCAAAAACCTGTTCCACATTTCTATTGGTAATAGGAATACAACAAGCTATGAGAGAACCACTAGATTTCTGAGGAAGTTTTGTGGATTTGTACAATGTTCCTTAAAAACAGAAATAACATTTGATTTTGTTTATTTTCCTGCAGTTATGTTTCGCCGCACCAGCGGAGTAATGACGATCACTATCTTGACCGGCCGGAGGGCAGCTCGCGGCTTGGCAATGCAAGTCGAGGTGATCATGATAGTGACTCGCATTACGAAACACCGTCGGGGAGGGGACGAGACCGAGATCGAAACACAGACATGGAGAGGCGGGGACGAAACTCTTCTTATGATTCCGACTCCAGTCGTTACCAGGGGCACGATAGAGGGCAGTATGAGGATCGTGGCGGGTACGGTGGGCACCATGGTCGAGAGAGCCGGTCGGAGCATGATCGCCCGTCTCGTGTCACTGATCGCTATCGTGATAGATCAGGGAGCAGGGAGAGTTATGATAGGAGAGGTTACGACGATTCAAGACACCAACGCAGACAGTATCATAGTTGAATCTAGGAAGGATGGACTGATTTTTTTAAAGAATTTTTTTTAATGAAGTAATCAATTTTTTAAATTTTTTTCATTAATTTAATTTTTTAATCACCGATTGTTGTTTATAAAAGTGACCAGTCAACAACCAAATACAACCATGTGTGGAAAAGGTGGAAGAAAAAATACTAGTTGTATAAAGTGCATACATTTTCCTTTTTCTCAATGGCTTGATGTGTAAATCATCAATTTGTATTACCAATCCACACACTACATGTACCATATTATACAAATAGTGCATGGTTTGGAGTTGAATATTATACAAATAATACACGGTCTAGAGTGCATTGTGTAAATGCATCGCACGCGAGGCTCTCTTTATAGCTGTGCGTTGTGCACGAGGCGTAGCCGAGTGCGCAACGCATTTACATGATGCACAATAATTGAGACCGTGTATTATTTGTTTTATAAAACGAGCTCAACTACGGAATCGTTTATTTTGCTGGATTTATGAAAACAGACTTGCCACAATTAGTAACCCAGTCTATCTACCCTCTAGAGTGTGAATATGAATTTACAAAATTCACCATCCGATGTACTGCACTCGCTTCACTGAATGTGAAGCTCAGCAGATCAAACGCAGGTAACCAGAAATTGCGAGAAATTGCCGACAAAATTCCCGTAAAAATGAGAATTATGAAAGCATTTTATGCATTTCCATTTCAAAACTTACCAATATCAAACCACATACCATATAATTTATGAAACTGCTAAGATTTATTTTCTACAATACAGATAATTTACAAAATGAAGCTTTTTCCATCTTTTTAAAAATCACTTTCGCAAGTTTGTCTTTGTAGAACTATGTAAACAAGCATTGTGACGTCACGGGTTTGCACACCTTCGGCACGTTGGTTGCGCGGTATCGGCACGATGGTTGCGCAGTATCGGCACGGTAGTGCAGTTGGTGAAAAGTAATCAATGCCCAAGTGATCGGTATTAGACAATCACGTTACTGAATTTACCGGAGCCGTTTTATAAACTAGAATAGAGACCGATACATTTTGAATTTCTCGAATGCATTTAATATTGCATCGAGGCCGCAGACCGAGTGCAATATAATAATTGCACGAGTGATATTCAAAATGAAGAGGTGTGTATTGTGGAATATTTAACGACAAGAAGCATGTACTATTTGTTATATAAGATGATTATTATGAGGAATTGATAATGTTATTATATTGATGAACCAAATTGATCTTGCTCAAATAGTACATTATATTAGAGGCTAGAAGAACACCTACTTCACTATCATGCATGAAACTAGCTGAAAGTAATATGGCTAGACTGAGCAACATGTATAATGTTAATAATCAGGGTTAATAATACTACTTTGAACGCTGAGCCCGTTATTATAAAATCCCATTTAGCTATTATAAAGCCAAAACAAAATCGGGTGCGTCATTTGGAGCACACTTCCACGTCGACAGTGAAAGGGTGCGTCGTTTGAAGCACACCTGCAGGTCGATTTATTCACGCATCCTCTGAAAATGAACAGTAAATAACAATGATTGAATTTGTTAAGTCTGATATTTTAAAAAACACAATCACCACCATGAGGGTTGATCAATTCTTTATTACGATTTTTAATGCTCTTGTTCACATTTTTCCCCTGTCTTTATAAAACAATTTTACTTGCCTTTTTGTTTTATATTATAATGTGAAATTACTTTGCCCTTTAAATAATTTGAGTGTATCATCTCTAATACGGTTCTCCAAATGTCCTATATAATCTATACCATCAGACTGCAATGTGTTTCATTTAATTTGTAAGATTAAAAGGCCTAATTAATAAGTAATCTTTAAAAAAAGTTATATTGTTAGCAATTGCCAATAGAAGATTTACCATGATTATAGTAATAGGACTTAGGCATGCATGACTAAAATAACTAATGCATGGTATGAACGATGTATACGTACAGGAGCATTGGTTCTTTGGTTGACGTAGATGAAATTAATTTTAACTTAAAAATCGTTTTCAAAATACACCCCCCGGGTCGTGGGATAACTTTCATAGAGAATGCCTTATTCCAATTTACATTTTGAGAAATTGAGAAAAAGTGGCATTACTGAATGTATAATACAGAATGGTTCACAAGTTAGCATATGTTTTACTTCTGCATTTCCAGCTCTCTTTATAAAATTAAATTTGAAGCTCAGTTTGTATTTTCAAATAAAATCTTACCTTATTTAGGTTCAGGGAAAGACATTTGTTTTTGATGAAATTGTAGTATTGCAGAGATGCCAACCCTCCCTGAGTTTCAGGGAGGATTTTTGATTTGTTTTTGTAATACTTAACACCACACTAATTTAAATGGCTCTGTGATTTTTCAAGAGATTATTCCAGTTATGCTGTATGCAATTGTTAGAAACCTCCCTGATTTCTGTATTAATACTTCCTGAAAGCTTAATAGAAATGTGGGCATATATGGTATTGTGTTTTTGTATTTTATGAAATACACATGGGCCCGTTGCAGAAAGAGATACAATTGATTGTTAGTTGCAATTAATTGTAAGTCGGATCTCGTAAATCTGATTGATTGAAACATGCAAATTTTCTGACTTACAATCAATATTGTAACTTACAATCGATTGTATCTCTTTCTGCAACGGGACCCATGGATTGATAAGCAATACCATTTCGTTATTGCATTCCATTGCTTGTGAAACACCCATTGTATTGTTTATCCTCATAAATATGCTTATATGTTTATCCTCATAAATATGCTTATGTTTATCGTTTAGTATGAATGCAATGCTACCAATTCAGACTTTTTCTGTACAAGGTAATAGAGTACAGAAGCCATGACGTCATAAAAACACTTTTTTCGAATTTTTAAATTTGAACTCCATTTTCCGTAAGAACATCAATAATAATGGCCAAATACCGAAAATCAATTGAATATGTTACGTATTGGCTGAGATATGCCCATCCAAATGAATTTTACTTCAATGGGCAATCAGTGTTATAGTGCACTGGTTCATAAAGTTATGAACCAGTGCACTATAACACTGATTGCCCATTGACAAAAAAAATCATCGGATGGGCATATCTCAGCCAATACGTAACCTATTCAATTGATTTTCGGTGTTTGGACATTATTTGTTATGCTCTTTCTGAAATTGAAGTCCAAATTTGAAAATTCTAAAAAAAGATGTTTATGACATCATTGATGACATCACACTTCACCACTCTATAAACTTTTGATGCAATTCTATTTAAAGCACAATACAGTGAAACCTCATTAATTCTAACACCTGGGCTCACTGAAATAACATTGGTATATTTGATATTTTGTAGTATAAAATCTAAATGTGAATCTGGTTTTGGTAACATTGTTTATTTCCAAAAGTGAATAAAAGATAATTAGAGATGACATTTATATATATTTACGTGTTGCGTGTCTTGCTTCAATGTGTAAAGTGACAAAAGTAGGTGAAATATGTAGCAAGTTAAAGTGATCCGTTAACTTGGTAAAATTCAACCAAAATTACATGGAGCTTTCCCACGTCTCTTGTACGTTGTTTGGCTTGTGGTAACAGATAAAAAGGTATGGTTTTGATTTTTCAAATGTCTCTCTATTATTATGGAGATATTTAAGATTGAACTTGAAAGCGAAAGGTAATTTTAATTTTTTTCTAGGTAAACATTCTTTTTCTATAAAAAATCTCATACATGTGTATCATTCTGAAGAATCTAACAACAAATTTGGTATATGATTGAAGCCTCAAATATTACTTTTGGCAGAAGATATAAAGATAATGGGTCATTTTAAATGGAGCTGAATAATCGACACATGTTCATTTCACCTCCATTTGATGTTTACTATACATGCACGCAACCACACTAATATACTAACATTGATACACTCACATAAACATATCGTGCAATTACTTATCACCGGGTGATCACAAAGATCCCAAGTCAAATTTAAATCTTAAAATGGACTTAGAACTATGGTAGGCCATCCGTGCTTCGTAATGAAATATATTCAAGAGCCTAAATGGTAATAATTATTTGAAACTTCATAAAAATACATCCCTCAAAGTCATTTTGATGAAATAAAATATTAATGATCGTAATCAAACTTGTATGCCTGTTAATAAAATAACTTGTTTACCAATTTTACAAAGATACTAATGGCGTTCCATACTTTAAAAGTCATCTTAGTGTTAAGTTCGTTTTGGGATATTTGTGAACACCCCCCCCCCCCCCCCCCCCAAAAAAAAAGGTACTACTTATCCTCTGGATACAAATAATGTATTATTTGTCATCAATAATTTGTCATGAAATTCAGTCTCCTTTCCATCCTTATATTCATTGAAATAAATGGAAAATAACATAAACTAAACTTACATGTAGGCTATAACCATATTTTATTACCAAAATCATAACATCTATGTACATGATGGACTAAATCCTAACTTGTTCATATTCATGAATGTTTTTTTTTCTTCAGACTCCTATCCATCCGCATAGGGCTCGTTTGTCATTTTGGCACCATTAGACACGGAGGACGATGCTGGTTCTATGGGCGCGAATGTATACTGCTGACCATCAGTAATATTTCCCACAGAGTCACATTTCTTTTCTGATGATCGTTCAGATTGTTCATTCTCTGATAAATTATGATCGTTTTTAGAATGTTGTTCTGTATGGGCAACTTTGTTTCCACCATCAACATCAGCATCTTTATCAGATTCAAAAGGGTGCTGATCTTCAGCTGTGTCAGGTTTCTCTGCAGGACCACCCTCAACATTTCCGTTATGCAGATCTTCAGGCTGAAGAGTATTTACAACATCATGAAAAGGTTTAAAAGCACTGAAAATTGGTGGATTCCACACAGCAACAGTTGTTATGTTTTCAGGTGTGACAGCAGAAGGAGTATCAGATTCTTCATCATGTCCCTTAACACCATCAACTGTTTTTACATTTTTTTCCTCGACTTCACCATCCAATCCTTTCTTTTCACTATCGTCCCCTTTATCAGGGATGCTTTGTTTATTTTTTAAAAGAGGCTCATCTGGTTGTCGAATACTTGTTCTACTCTTTTCTTGAATGGCTTTTGTCTGATGTTTAACGGATTCTGCAGGTTTAGGTCCATTTTGGTCGAGATCACCCTGTGTTTCATCATCAAGATTGACGTTTGTCTCGGGCTGTTCGGAATGTTGCGAACGTGTTTGCTCCGGGGTCGGTTCTTTGTCAAGCTTTTTGATGTCGACTTCTTTTGGTGGAACCCTTACACCACTTCGTTGTGGATGTGTAGAGTTCTCATGATTAATATTACTAGTACGTGTATCCGATTCAATCCCTGTTGGTCTGTCCTTCGGATGATGTGGTGCAGCAACTGTGGGTAGGGCTTCAGCAACACTTTCCTGTTCTAAAGTGAATGCAGCAGAGTGCGGCACTCCAGTGTCCGATAGGGCTTTCTTTCCAGAATCGATTTCTCGAACAGCGGTCGTCAGATCCGAAATGTCCGACTGGACTTTTGGGTTCCGACCTGTCTTTTCTATTACCTTGTCATCTACGATAGTTAAACTTGTCATAGAAACCGTTTTTATTACTTCTTTGACATCTAATTGTTGGTTGTCGATGTCTCTGCGTTTCAATAGCTCATCTCCAGATGTGATTACTTCTTTTTCTCGTGGTTCCTCTGTTTCATCTATGGTATCTTTGTTTTTCTGTCCCGGTGGGGTGGTTTCGGACTGTTGTCCACGCTGTTTGGAAGCGAACACTGGGGTATGTTGTATTCTACTATCTGATACAGCTTTCCTAGACATTTCCACGTCATGAATAGCAGTTGACAAGTCGGTCGTATCTGATTGAACTCTTGGATTCTTCTCAGGTGCTTCCAACACTTTGTCATCTACGACAGTTAAGCTCGTCATCGACACGGTTTTAATAACCTCCTTTTCTACATCATGCCCAGATAGATTGTCGTCCTTAGTGGATTCCGTCTGTCCATCACCAGATGGAATATCACCTGTGTGTATATTATCCTTGATAGGATATTCAACATCTTGGTCTGTCCGTCCTGAAGAAGTTGCTTCTCGCTGTTGGTCACCTTGTAACTCGAAAGCAGTGGTATGTTGTATTTTAGAATCTGATAGGGCTTTCCTTGAAGATTCTGCTTTGTGACTGGCAGTCGACAAGTCCGTTGTATCTGACTGAACCCGAGGATTCTTTTCAGGTGCTTCCAATACTTTGTCATCTACAACAGTCAAGCTCGTCATCGACACGGTTTTAATAACCTCCTTTTCTACCTCGTGCCCAGAAAGATTGTCGACTCCAGTTGATTTCGTCTGTCTACCACCAGATGAAATTTCAGCTTTGTATATATTGTCCTTGATAGTACTTTCAACATCTTGGTCTGTCCGTCCTGAAGAAGTTGGATCTCGCTGTTGGTCACCTTGTAACTCGAAAGCAGTGGTGTGTGGTAGTTTAGTATCCGATAGGGCATTCCTTGAAGATTCTACTTCGTGACTGGCAGTCGACAAGTCCGTTGTGTCTGATTGAACTCTGGGATTCTTTTCAGGTGCTTCCAGTACTTTGTTGTCTACGACAGTCAAGCTCGTCATGGACACGGTTTTAATAACCTCCTTTTCTACCTCATGCCCAGAAAGATTGTCGACCCCAGCTGATTTCGTCTGTCCATCACTAGATGCAATATCACCTGTGTGTATAGTATCCTTAATAGAACGTTCAACATCTTGGTCTGGCTGCCTTGAAGAGTTTATTGGTCGCTGTTGGTCACCTTGTACATCGAAAGCAGGGGCATGTTGTATTTTAGAATCCGATAGGGCTTTCTTTGAAGATTCAATGTCATGAATAGCAGTTGACAAGTCCGTCGTATCAGATTGAACTCTGGGATTCTTTTCAGGTGCTTCCAATACTTTGTTGTCTACGACAGTCAAACTCGTCATGGACACGGTTTTAATAACCTCCTTTTCTACCTCATGCCCAGAAAGATTGTCGACCCCAGCTGATTTCGTCTGTCCATCACTAGATGCAATTACACCTGTCTGTATAGTATCCTTAATATAACGTTCAACATCTTGGTCTGTCCGTCCTGAAGAAGTTGCTTCTCGCTGTGGGTCACCTTGTAATTCGAAAGCAGGGGTATGTGGTAGTCTAGTATCTGATAGGGCTTTCCTTGCAGATTCTACTTCGTGACTGGCAGTCGACAAGTCCGTTGTATCTGATTGAACTCTGGGATTCTTTTCAGGTGCTTCCAGTACTTTGTTGTCTACGACAGTCAAGCTCGTCATGGACACGGTTTTAATAACCTCCTTTTCTACCTCATGCCCAGAAAGATTGTCAACCCCAGCTGATTTTGTCTGTCCATCACTAGATGCGATATCACCTGTGTGTATAGTATCCTTAATAGAACGTTCAACATCTTGGTCTGGCTGCCTTGAAGAGTTTGCTGGTCGCTGTTGGTCACCTTGTACATCGAAAGCAGGGGTATGTTGTATTTTAGAATCCGATAGGGCTTTCTTTGAAGATTCAATGTCATGAATAGCAGTTGACAAATCCGTCGTATCTGATTGAACTCTGGGATTCTTTTCAGGTGCTTCCAATACTTTGTCATCTACAACAGTCAGGCTCGTCATAGACACGGTTTTAATAACCTCCTTTTCTACATCATGCCCAGAAAGATTGTCGTCCTCAGTTGATTTCGTCTGTCCATCACCTGATGGAATATCACATGTGTGTATATTATCCTTGATAGGACGTTCAACATCTTGGTCTGTCTGCCCTGAAGAGTTTGCTGGTCGTTGTTGGTCACCTTGTAAATCGAAAGCAGGGGTATGATGTATTCTAGTATCTGATAGGGCTTTCCTTGCAGATTCTACTTCGTGACTGGCAGTCGACAAGTCCGTTGTATCTGATTGAACTCTGGGATTCTTTTCAGGTGCTTCCAGTACTTTGTTGTCTACGACAGTCAAGCTCGTCATGGACACGGTTTTAATAACCTCCTTTTCTACCTCATGCCCAGAAAGACTGTCGACCCCAGCTGATTTCGTCTGTCCATCACTAGATGCAATATCACCTGTGTGTATAGTATCCTTAATAGAACGTTCAACATCTTGGTCTGTCCGTCCTGAAGAAGTTGCTTCTCGCTGTTGGTCACCTTGTAATTCGAAAGCAGGGGTATGTGGTAGTCTAGTATCTGATAGGGCTTTCCTTGCAGATTCTACTTCGTGACTGGCAGTCGACAAGTCCGTTGTATCTGATTGAACTCTGGGATTCTTTTCAGGTGCTTCCAGTACTTTGTTGTCTACGACAGTCAAGCTCGTCATGGACACGGTTTTAATAACCTCCTTTTCTACCTCATGCCCAGAAAGATTGTCAACCCCAGCTGATTTTGTCTGTCCATCACTAGATGCGATATCACCTGTGTGTATAGTATCCTTAATAGAACGTTCAACATCTTGGTCTGGCTGCCTTGAAGAGTTTGCTGGTCGCTGTTGGTCACCTTGTACATCGAAAGCAGGGGTATGTTGTATTTTAGAATCCGATAGGGCTTTCTTTGAAGATTCAATGTCATGAATAGCAGTTGACAAATCCGTCGTATCTGATTGAACTCTGGGATTCTTTTCAGGTGCTTCCAATACTTTGTCATCTACAACAGTCAGGCTCGTCAAAGACACGGTTTTAATAACCTCCTTTTCTACATCATGCCCAGAAAGATTGTCGTCCTCAGTTGATTCCGTCTGTCCATCACCAGATGGAATATCACCTGTGTGTATATTATCCTCGATAGGACGTTCAACATCTTGGTCTGTCCGTCCTGAAGAAGTTGCTTCTCGTGGTTGGTCAACTTGTAACTCGAAAGCAGGGGTATGTGGTAGTCTAGTATCTGATAGGACTTTCCTTGCAGATTCAACTTCATGATTGGCAGTCGAAAAGTCCGTCGTATCTGACTGAACCCTGGGATTCTGTTCAGGTGCTTCCAATACTTTGTCGTCTACAACAGTCAAGCTCGTCATGGACACGGTTTTAATAACCTCTTTTTCTACCTCACGCCCAGAAAGGTTGTCGTCCTCAGTTGATTCCGTCTGTCCATCACCAGATGGAATATCACCTGTGTGTATATTATCCTCGATAGGACGTTCAACATCTTGGTCTGTCCGTCCTGAAGAAGTTGCTTCTCGCTGTTGGTCAACTTGTAACTCGAAAGCAGGGGTATGTGGTAGTCTAGTATCTGATAGGGCTTTCCTTTCAGATTCAACTTCATGACTGGCAGTCGAAAAGTCCGTTGTATCTGATTGAACTCTGGGATTCTTTTCAGGTTCTTCCAATACTTTGTCATCTACAACAGTCAAGCTCGTCATGGACACGGTTTTAATAACCTCCTTTTCTACCTCATGCCCAGAAAGATTGTCGACCCCAGCTGATTTCGTCTGTCCATCACTAGATGCAATATCACCTGTGTGTATAGTATCCTTAATAGAACGTTCAACATCTTGGTCTGGCTGCCTTGAAGAGTTTGCTGGTAGCTGTTGGTCACCTTGTACATCGAAAGCAGGGGTATGTTGTATTCTAGAATCCGATAGGGCTTTCTTTGAAGATTCAATGTCATGAATAGCAGTTGGCAAATCCGTCGTATCTGATTGAACCCTGGGATTCTTTTCAGGTGCTTCCAATACCTTATCATCTACAACAGTCAGGCTCGTCATAGACACGGTTTTAATAACCTCCTTGTCTAGCTCGTGCCCAGGTAGATTGTCGTCCTTAGTGGATTTCGTCTGTCCATCACCAGATGGAATATCACCTGTGTGTATATTATCCTCGATAGGATGTTCAACATCTTGGTCTGTCTGTCCTGAAGAAGTAGCTTCCCGCTGAAGGTCACCCTGTAACTCGAAAGCAGGGGTATGTGGTAGTCTAGTATCTGATAGGGCTTTCCTTGCAGATTCAACTTCATGACTGGCAGTCGAAAAGTCCGTCGTATCTGACTGAACCCTGGGATTCTGTTCAGGTGCTTCCAATACTTTGTCGTCTACAACAGTCAAACTCGTCATCGACACAGTTTTGATAACTTCCTTTTCATCAACTTCCCCCTGGTCAGGTTTGATGTCAGTTGCTTTCGACTGCCCTTCATCAGAACAGATGACATCTTTATCTATAGTTTGTTCTTTGCCTGATGATATGGTTGATGATAGATTATGCTTATCCTTAATATCGATGTAATTTTTCGAAGGTGTCCCGGTTGTCTGAATTTCACTTGTATTTGACGTATTTGTTTCTAATTCCACCACTTTCGGATCAGCACTATCGTTGGTATCCTTGCTTGAAGGCATCGTATCTGGGACATTAGTGTCTACCTTGGCATTCTCTGAACTCTGCTGGTTCGTGTCATCTTCCGCGATTAGATCTGCTAGTACCACTAACATAGAAGTTTCAACTGTTTTTTCGTCGGTTTCTTGTGTTATTCCACTATCAACTGCTTGCGGAATTTCTTGTGAAAAAACATCGACACCGTGTTCTTGGTTACCCTGTGAATCAGTGGTGCCCTCAGTGGGACTTTCAAATAAATGTTCTGGAGAGGTGGTGACATCTTGTTGGTTATTCTCTGTTTCTGTGCTGATCTTAGTTTGGAGTTCAACTACATGGCTCTGTTTTGGAGAAGAGATGCCGACATTCTGCTGTCTATGAACACCTGTTTCATTGATATCCTCACGCACACTTCCGTCCTCTTTGAGACGCTTGCCTTGAGGTGATGTTGTATTCGGTTGTCGGGCATCATGTAAGGCATTTTCGACCGTTACAGCAATAGGAACAGCTTTATCACTTCTTGCCTGGAACTCAATAGGTGCAACTGTTGAATTGAATGAAATTGAAAGTGGGTTATTGCTTGAATCAAGCAGTGTACGGTATGTCAACCAACCAGCTGAATTTGCGTCATACTTTACCAACATAAAAGTCATGTGAAAATAATTATAAATAAATTGTATTCAAATTTGAAGTGAGAGCTAGTACAACATTATAAAAACACAATCAGCCTTATGTATTGTTAGTGCGTTCTCCTAACACTTTCCAGATGAATCTTAATCAGACAGAAATTAGGCTGATTATGGAATAACAAACTGGCTAAAGCGAACAAAAAGTAAAGTAACGCATCAAATGTATCAAAATAATTTGTAGGAAAATATTTACTTCAATCATGATATAAACCGACTAGAAATATTTCAAATGATTGAAAATGAACAATATAAAATGACGCGAGATAAATAAGGGCTAAATTTACTCGCTGTTTTGGAGTATGGAAATTTAATGGGATCATTTGTACCAACATATAATAGCTACCTGTTACGAGGATTATGTCAGATGGCAGGTGATCCAAAAAGATCACACCATCATCGTCATCCTCGATGTTCTCGACAACCAAATCATCATAGGTCTTTGGCTCGGTTGTGACTGTTTCAACATCTGGAAGCTGGACGACTGCGGCATCGCCTTTCTTTTCCCGCGCGATTTTGCCTGGCAGTGTCTTCTCTGATTTGTGTGGTCTTTGTGTTTCTTGTTGCTGATGCTCGCGTGTTTGCAAAGTGACCTCTGATGAGCAAGAGTTGGTTTGGGTCCCCATGGCGGTACTGTGGTGAGCTCCATCGCTGACGTGTCCCCTTTTCTAAATGAAGATAAGAGACAATCAGTTGTGTCACATATATTATACATTATGGTAAGCGTTGAGCTGGTTATACGGGTGGGACCACGGGCGTAGACATGTCATTGATACCCATTCAACTGGGGGGGGGGGGGGGGGATGATCTATTCCTTCACCCCCCCCCCCCCCCCCTGATGAATAGGTATTACGTAAGTCGCTACGCCCGTGGGTGGGACCCTGTAAAACTGCTCGCTGTTTATTGTGAGGAAAAGGGTCAAGAAAAGGGATACAGAAATATTGCATGAAACTGTTCACTCAGTTCACAGACGCAAATATGACTTGGGAAATAGAAATAGGGCAAGTTTTATGAACGTTCCACATCCTAGCATAGAAAAATGCTGATCCACTGTAAAAACTTGAATAATATCATACAAAGCCAGGAAAAACAGTTTTACGGACAGAGAAGCAGAGAGATAAAGGACATGTATAGGGAGGCCTGAAGAGCTGATTACCTAGGCATTGGTGCAGGTACCTCTTTGGCCGACCATACTACATGTACTACAGTCTGCAAGATAGCCAAGGTGAGTACTTAAAAGCTGCAGGTCCCAGGCCGTGCTTTCGGTCTTTCCAGAATAAATATTGAAAAGTGGCACGTTACCCCATCGGACAGGCCTACATGAGGACATTTTACAGAACATAAGAATTATAGCGTGGAGGCAAGAGTTCCAATTGGACAGCTGGAATATAATACACAACCAAAATTTGAGAATAGTGTGTTTGTGAAACAAAGGAATATTGGGAGTGATCAAACAGATTGAATAATTCAATTTCAAACAGATTAGACGATAGGTCTATCTGAAGGTCCAGTTTTCTGCCCTCGGAAGGCATTACTGTGTGGGTAGTCTTATGCAAAGTTAAAAAAAATATTGAATTTATTCGGCAAAAGAAAAATACAAAATATTACAAAATAAATGTACATATCGTTAATTTGCGTACAAGTTAAAAGTTTGCTTAACACACAATTTAGTGACAAGTGTATATTTCAATCAATGTTATTAATGCAAGATGAAGTTTCGACGGAAATAAGGGATCCACCAGAAAGCGAAGTTTGTCGATCATCACACACATGATACTATCGTCACCATGGCTAAACAAATTTTGTATACCTACTTTTGTTTTGTGGAACACCACCTCTAGGGACGAACTGGTCTGGGCCGATTGATTACGTAATAGTTTTGTTGTTGGCCCGATTCTATTTGGTTGCCTTTCCTGTCCGTCCGTGTGGTTCCCATTTGATGTGTGGCGTTGGTCATGCCCGACTTTATTATCTGCGTCTGTTTGTTTCAAAAACAATATATCAAATCTTTAGTGCATATTATTTGTTGGTCTGGGCCGACTGATAACGTAATAGTTTTGGAGTTGGCCCGATCCTCTCCGGCTGCCTTTCTTGCCCGTATGGCTGGTTCTGTTGTGATATGTTGCGATGACCAAGTCCAACGTTATTATCTGCAACATTTGTTATTTCATTTCATTCAGTATGTTCACTTCGAGCAAGATTTATGAACCAAACTTCTATAGAAATTCAAATAACACAAAACAACTGATTTAAATTACTAAGACAGTATTATAAATGTTTAATTATTATTATTATTGTTATTATTAAAGCAATATGGTTATTAACATCATAATTACGTCTTTGTTTTCAATTTAAGGCAATCATTCAAACTACACTTTTCATATAGGTAACTATATGAAAAAAGGTGTAAGTCAGTCCTTAATCATAATCAAATAAAACTATGGGATTTGTATTTATCGATTAAATTAGTAAGCCACTAGGTCATGATCATGATGGCCATTTTTTAAAGCCATTTACGAGAGCAAATATTCAAACAAATATTGAAAGGAGTAGTGCGTATACTCGTGCACATATATAAAAACAAAATAGGGAAAATTAAATCAAATAAATTTCAATTAACTCACCTGTTTGTCTATGTTCCAATGATGACGTCTACAGAAAAGGGGATTAA
Source organism: Echinarachnius parma (assembly GCA_037951105.1). Taxonomy (NCBI): domain Eukaryota; kingdom Metazoa; phylum Echinodermata; class Echinoidea; order Clypeasteroida; family Echinarachniidae; genus Echinarachnius; species Echinarachnius parma. The sequence continues at coordinate 114,397 of JBAMJV010006631.1, forward strand.
ATAACAGAAAAGAAATGTTTGAATTGAATTTTTTAATGTTTTACATGTTTTACAATTGCAGGTATTTTCTTAAAGATGCATTATCCTTCTTGATTTAATTACGGAACTCTTGATAATTTGTGAAATAGTACCGCTTATAATACTGTGTACCAGGTCATTAAACATCGACATTATCTGAACATGTATTACTTTTTATCAATTAAAATCCTTCAGAGATTGGACAATAATATCGTTAGTCTACGATAATTGACCTATTTCCATAGTAGTGTTGACTATTTATACAGTATTTAGTATTTTAATGCGTCTATTAATACATCGAGACATTCAAAATATGAGAACAATAAGCAAGGAAGATTAAGAATAATACAAATAAAATCGACGATATGAACGAAGAGAATTGGCTGGATAGTGAAGGGGAATACGACCAAGGGACCCTACAATCACAATAATAGCAAACCTAAGTTGTTATCTTTGATTCACTCTAATATTATCAAGATCATGATGATAACATTGATACAGATCGACCAATGCTTACATTGATATGACAATGATAATACTACTTTCTTTCTTTTTTTCAATATCAGTGGCGGAGCCTGGTCGGACTGATAGAGGGCACAACTTCTTGTAATGTAATTCCTTATTTTTGCACAGATTTCCCCCGTTTTCGATATAGTTTTGTCAATTTATTGGGCGGGGGATCCCGTGCCACCATGCCCCGGCCCCGGCCCCGATCTACAAGCGTAGATCTGTCCACCACATCTTTTCCGCCAACTGTCTTTTCATGGTATGTTGGTAATGGCGCAACTGGAAATATAAGTTAGCAATCCATATTACAAATCCATCTGAAATATTAAATACACCTGTAATTATATAACAGCCATCTTTTTTCAAATTAATTTCAAGCTTGATGAAAAGATGAAAGTGTATTCATACTGTTCCCTTGTACACAATTATACAGAGAATGGAAATAAACAAGGATTGTACCAAATAGGATGTTTTCGTTACTCTGATGAAATTAAATGACATTGTTGGCGTGTATCTGATTAGGTTAGGCAAGTGGGTATAGTTCTGGCGCCACTGAAAATTCCCTTTCCCTTCGTCTTGTCTTGTCTTGCCTCGTCAATACTGCATATAAATATCGCCTCCAGATTGTGACTATAAACGTGCAGGCCTGCGCGAAATCAAGCCAGGCTAAGCATTATATTTCTCCTTTTTCAGGCGCCGTTTTATTATTTTGTTGGCTGGCGGTGAATTCGCAAATGGAATTGTCCGGGGGCATATGCAAAGAAAAGCAGTTGCAATTCGTGTTACTTTGGATAGTATCAGTGTGGTGTTGGCGGGTGCGAGGCCTCCTTTCTGCTGAGAGAAACGTGACAAATGTATGATGAGCGTGCTTGTTTACATGGTGTCTGCGTCTGGCAATCGTCTGATAGCAAAACAAAATCAAATATCAAATGTATTGTCTTGTTTTGTCTTGTCTTGTCAATACCGCACAATCGCCACCAAATGGAGGCTATTAACGTGCAGGCCAATTTCAAATATCCATTATAAATTCATACTTGCACTCACCTTTCACATGTTTGTGTTTAGTAGGACAGCATCCCATAATCTCCGAACGGCAAAGAAATCAAGATGAAATCTTCACTGCAAAGATGGCGGTCGTCCCATAACAAGTTCAAGATCTCCTCCCCTCCGTGATTCGGACAGCTTGTTCCATGTTATTGTTATTCCCTTGTATTTTGTTTGTCTCTGTGAATTTTAACACGTGGATTGTGTATCCAACAACTAGTGAGTGACGTCATAGTATGTAACGCGCCATGTAAAACAATAATTATAATAGGGGGACGCGCTTATTGGATGCGCATCTGACAAAAAAAATGCGCGCTCATGCCACTTCCCTACCCCCCCCCCCCCCTCCCCCTTCCCCCTTCCCGGTCCGAATAGCTGTTAGAATAGACACGGGGCATACTACTATAAGGTAATCATAATAGCTAGGGCAATTTAGCCCCCGAGTTATTACAAAATCACCAAATCAATTGGCATGCAGTTTATCTAACGGTCAATCAAAAATGGGAACGAAACATGCTCTGCGATAACACATCAAGTAGCTTAGAATTTCAGGATTTCAGAAGAACTAGTAGTGTTACTGATATTATGCTGACACAACTCCAGTGGACCTCACTAGAGGAGAGAAGGGCTCAACAAAAAGTCTGTATGGTCTACCGCATAGTCCACAACTTGATAGACATTCCACCAAACACCTACTTCATACCAACCACTGGTCCTTCAACCCGTGGGAATCCGGACAAGTTTCAAATACCCTACGCAAGAAACCAAGTCTACCAAAAGTCATTTTTTCCTGATGCAACTAGGCTGTGGAATGCCCTGCCATCAGAGATAGTTGGTAGCACCTCCTTAGATATATTCAAGAAGGAGGTGGCGCAGGTTAGGCTCCGCTGAGCCTAGCGCGCGATATAGTACGATAATACGCCAACGGCGGTATGTACTTAAATTGGAAGAAGAAGAAGAAGAAGAAGAAAGATTGACCCGCTGACAAATGTTCTTCAAGCAGTTTGTTGGTTGATCCGACGACAATTAATTCCCGCACCTACAATAATTGCTGCAGCTATATTGCCCCACCGATAATTCTTCGCAGAGTTTCGACTTATCCGTCGGGACTCGGTAATGTTGTCGGTATGCTATCAGGGGAGTTGAGAAAGTTAATTCTTGTTGTTGATATTAATGAAAGCGCTTAGATGCTGCTCTTCATTAGGCGCTATACAAATACGTTATATTCAACGTGTCATTTTAGCAAAAACAAAAATATGTAATTATGAAGAGCTTGTAATAGTTCCAAAAGGCGCTAAATCCACTTTCCATTAAAATTGAGTTAACGATATCAGTACATTACTAAGGAGGGTAGCTATCTATATATTATTGTTATGACAAATTGCACAAACAAATCAAAACGTAAAATGTTCATATTATTCTCATAGGCATGTGTACAAAGCGGATTAAGCACCTTTTGGTATTAAGCTCTTCATATATGCACATATATTGATATTGATTTGTTCATTAGGGATTTAACTTGGTCTTGGGGAAATAATTATATTCCCTACATTTAGTCAGTATCATTATTCTTATTACTAGTAGAATTTATACAGTAACACAGATAACAGTATTATTCACTAAGCATCAATTGTCCGTTGTCTGACGATGTAGTAACGATACTTCATACTTGCTGAACTTTTACCACGATGAGTAATATTTTGCGTCAAAAATAATTATGCTCGTTAAGTAACGTGTTACTTTGTTTATTTTGTTAGAATAGATGTGTTATGATTGCAAATGGGATATTTTCTGCACCTCACACACTTTCAAAACAATAAACTACAGGAAAGTGATGCAGTTTTAATACCCGTGTTCACATCTTTCAAAAAGAGGTTTTTGATTATTTAGTTGTTGATGATATCTCTATTTAATCGTTATAATGAAGACAAAATCACTTACATAAATTTGTATGGAAAATGGTTGAAACCAATGATTTTTAGAGAGCGCCCTCTTGAGTTGTAATGGCTCTTTTTGAATGATATCATGGTTCTACTAAGTCGTTTGTAATTGTTCATAGATATAAGTTTTGTACTGTTATGGTGCAGGTTTCGGTTACTAAAATATTTTTTCAGTTTGACCCAAACTGCATCGAAATGCGTTACTTTGTTTGTCTTGATAGAATAGATGTGTGATAAATAATGTAAATGGGATATTTTCTGCACCTCACACACATTGAAAACAATATATAGGAACGTGATGCAGTGTACACGTGTTCAATCTAGTCAAAATGGTCTATTCACTAAACAACAATTACATACAACACAATTTGATACAAATTACAAACAAAGGAACATAGTTTAGGTTATATATCTGCTACATAATAATATTTATTTGCATACAAAAACTTTAAACTACGACTTACAATACATTTAACAGTAGAAGATGTACTTAACATTATACTAGTTATCGTCCCGAACATAGCAAAGTCAAATATAAAATTATATCATTAACAAATAATCATTTCATGCAGAAAACATAATGATTGAAAATGAGCAAAGAAAAATAGTCTTCGCCGGGAATCAAACCGAGACCTCCGGATTGCTAGACCGGTGCTCAAACCATCAAGCCACGAAGACCTTTGAATGGCGGCTGTTCCCATAAAACCCTTTTCAATGCTCGATTAGTCAGAAGCTTTATAAACTGGGCCAATCCCAACGATAATTAAATCAACTTTTATAGAGAAAGGCGCAGGATCACACGAAGTGATAATGCTTTTTTATTAATTAAATTCAACATAGAGGAAACTGACTAGAAATATTTAAATGATTGAAAATGAGGAAAGAAAAATATAGGCTTCACCGGGAATCGAACCCGAGACCTCCGGATTGCTAGACCGGTGCTCAAACCACCAAGCCACGAAGACCTTGAAATGGTGGTTGTTCCCATGAAACCCTAATGAAAACATTATGAAACAATGATTTTAAAACTACATAATATTATTAAACTTATAGTAATATACGACATACATAACACATTGAACGTTAAACAATGGAAGAACAAACAATGAATGAACCCATTATAGATAAGATGATTTAATCAAATTATATTTGCTCCATGCTTCCATGGTTATAAACAAAATGACTTTCTCGTGCATTCAATTTAAATTGCGTTTTGATACGACTACCAGCATTGTGACTACAATAATCTGTTATATACAGTCAAACCTGTTAATGCGACCACCTGTCTATAGCGACTACCTGCTCATAACGACCGCTCTCCGGTCCTCCCCTGAAAAATCATGACTGTGTTAAACGACCTGCGCAATGCGACTACCTGCCAAACGCGACCAGCGACCACCCTATTTGGGTCCCGACGCACGTATTAAACCTGTGTATAGCGACCGAAAATTGGCGCTAATGAGCAACCAAGGCATCAACTCGGCCGCCTCTGGTCGTTCAAGGCTCCATGTGTGATCAGGCTAATACTTTTGAAATCACAATGACCTTCAGACAGACGCTTAATTACCGACACCAATTTTTTCAGACTCATAAACAAAGATTATTACCCTTCAGTACCTGATGCTGATCATAAATGCGTCGAACAAGGCACTTTACTCAACATCACACTAAATTTCATCTAACAAATTGCCGAGGCGGGATGTTGCCCCTGTGTTTCTTACTCTTTTCATTGATTATCCGTGCGCTTCGAAACATCTTGACCTCAGAATTTGATATAGAAAAGTCTACACGCGCATAATTATTAAAGTGCAGCTGATTCTCTCAAGTCTCATTATGAGTAAACAAATTTAATAAATGTTTATTTCACATAAACAGATAATACACATCATTGGCTCGAAACTAACACTTGCCCACCATAATGCCAATTTATCATTTCAACTTTTGCTGTGGTTATGCATGCAACAATACTAAATACTAAATGAAATATGGACATGTGCGTGTACAGATGTCAAATAAGTATACATGTGCATACAGGCACAATATATGCGACCAGACATTCAAAATGGCCGACAACCTGTCTAATGCGACCACCTGTCCATAGGGACCGCTTTTCGCCGGTCCCTTGAGTGGTCGCTATAGACAGGTTTGACTGTAGTACAAAACGTTAGATCCATGTGATTATTTCAATCATGTATGGGTATACGGAAATGATTGAGCGCTTGGAAGGAATGATTGAGCCCATTGAGCGCTTGGAAGGAATGCTCCCCAGGGAGTGGAGATGGTGCACACAATGTGTGCTGGTTTGCATTGTATCCTATGACCGGGGTAATAATAGTGTAAAGCGCTATGAAACATGTTATGTGTATAGCGCTATATAAGAAACTATATTATTATTTATTATTATGTCCGAATCTGAGGTGGTTCTGTCCGAAGGCGAGCTGGTTTAGACAGAAAATGTGCCCAGACAAAATAGGTTTGTTTAAACTCGGGGGGGGGGGGGGGGGGGTAGGATAAGGCTCTAGCTCTCACCTCACGTAACACTGTCTCATACGCCTATGCATGTTTTAATTTATTACATGGTCATTATCATTATAATATAATTATGTGACCTCACACCACAAAACGACCAATAAGTCAGGAAAAATAAAAATGATTTCGCTGATTGTTACATGATTGTGAAGTAGAAGTCAAGACCTTTAAAATAGTATTATACCATTTTAAAGGTATTGACTTCTACTTCACAATCATGTAGCAATCAGCGAAATCCAGACTAAGCGAACCCTTTCAAAATGAGCAGCAAAGATTGGAAACATGGCTGCATCAGTTTTTAAGTTAGGGAGAAAACGGGCCGTTTCAAAGATCGGCGTCCATTCAAGCACTGTAATCTGATTATATTTATTTGATTGAAAATCATATTTAAACATGATTTCTGACGCTCAAAATTTCACAAAATGTAGATTATGATACCCTCATTCAGGAAATACAAAAATCCTGAATTTCGTAATTTAAACAAAATTCGGCTATATCAGCCAATAACAGACAAACTACCATGGCGACATAACGGTCGTTTTGTGGTGTAAGGTCACATATGATGTCCTTTTAAATGCAGTTATATTTCTTATACATTGTTACACATTTTGAGGAAATACATTTCTGTGTATATTTAGTGTAATTAAATGCTCATAGGTATTATTATAACATACATTATAATTTTATATATATTTTCTCAATGATGACCTAATCCTGCACATGAGCAAATATCAGAATAAAACTGCAGTATTTACCAACCTCCTTTGACATTTGAAAAAAAAGGGGAATTATATTTGTATTTAAAAAAGCAATCATCGAATAAAACTGGGATCAAGATTTATTCTGATCGGATATATTTATTGATATTTCAGCCGTTATTTTGTCATCAAATGAAGGTAATCTGTCATACGAATTGTATGCTCTTTTCAGTAAATTAACTTTTAAACATACTCCCAAATCATGAATTGATTTAATTTAATACTGACATATTTATGTTTAAATCTAAAATATCCTTTTTAGGCGTACATAATTTGACTCTAAAAAGACTTTGCTAATTTGAACCCTAAAGGGGTAGTTTAGTTTTGGTAGAGAGGGCGCTGCACATCACAATCTTTTTGTGAGGTAATGGAAAAACTGCGTGTCGAATTGGAGAGAACATGCAATTTTAATGGCATAATAAACTTTATTTGGTCAAAATCGACAAAGAAACGGCTGAAATATCAATAAATATATCTGATCTTATAATTATTTGGGGCCCAAATAATTAGATGATTTTTAGAAAAAAATCAAACAAGTCTTGCACTTTTTCAAAAATTTTCAAAGGCGTTTTCTAAGTAGTTGTTGATGATCTCGCTATTTAATCATTATATCTAAACAAAATCACATGCAAAATTTTGTATGAAAAATGGTTAAAACCAATGCCTTTTTGATAAGCGCCCTCTTGTGTTTTAATGGATCTTTTTGAATGATAACAGGCCTTTTACTTAGTCGTTTGTAATGTTGTATACCTTTCGAGCAGAGTGGAGTTATAACTATTCCTTTATTATGTTACTGTGCAGGTTTTGGCTACTAAAGTTCAGCCTTATCAAAACTAAACTACCCCTTTAATGCGACAATAGCGTGAATACATATAATATTTAGCTAGACATCGAAAGTATTTTTAATCACGTTAAATGATGATTGCTAAGTGTTATCGGCAAACGAAACTTCGATCGACTCCAAATTTGGCATCGTGATAGATGTCCATAAGGTCTACAATATTGTGAAGTTAAAACAAACAAATTAATTAGAATATGCTAATTAGGGCTAATCAATTATGGAAATATTATATTTTATTGTAGTTTTTGTAGTTTTCTCGGCGATCGAAACTTCAATCTACTCCAAATTTGGCATGGTGATAGATGTCCATAAGCTCTACAATATTGCAGCATTGTTTTGCATTGCATTGTTCTAATTATAATATGTTAATTAGCGCCAATTAATTATGCGACAATTGTATTTGTTCGTATTATTAAATTTGTTTTTAATATTGTGTGATTCTTATCAAACAAAATTGTGTTCCTGGTGCAGTGTACGTGATAAGATTATATCATGAAAATTGATTAAGTTTGACCATTTTCTATGTTTTTGTCTTTGTTTTAATCTTTTTCTAGGTTTTTCTTTGTTTTTATTTGTTGTATAAGTCTCTATATATTGTATTGCTTTATGCAAAATAATGATAATGCAATCAGTTTATTAACCATGCGAAAGTGGACTAATAAAATTACTTGTGAAAAGATGGGTGTAAAACTGCAACATAAAAGGTGCATGTAAAAACTGTGTGTGTTATATACATGGACGAATTCGAAAAAACAAAACAATTCTGTGACACGTGATCGGAAAATGTTACATAACACATGGATAGTTGACCCGGTGTGAGCAAATCATGGTATCAAAAGTTGCGCAAGAAAAAAGTCATGAAGTGGCACCGTGAAATATTTAACCGTTGCGAACAGGGAAGTAATCGCGAAAATAGCGAGGGGGGGGGGGGGGGTGGCCTAAATCAGCCCCCAGTCTGTTCAGGGTCAAACTTTGTTATTAATAGTATTATTCATTCGTATTCTACTCGTCAGAAAAATTATTTACATTTTCGCACGACAAATGCTCACAATTCTTTTAATGTACTGTAAATGGCATTATTGAAAATTACAGGGAAACCCCGATATAACGAGGTAGTCGGGACTATCAAGTTTACTTATAAAAATATAAATGGAGCATTATGCCAATAGAACCATAGGACCAAAGGATTCTCCTCGTTATAAACGGTGCCTCGTTATAGGCGAGCTCGTTATAACGGGGTTTCCTTGTATTAATAATTATTACGGAAGAATTTTAGTAATGACATTAAGGAAAGTTCACCTCTATCTCGATTTAAAGTACGATGTACACAATTTATTTTAAAATGTTTGAGCAGAGGAGGATATTTTTAATTTCTGTGTGTATGTGCATAATGTGTGTGCGTTCAGATGTGTTTATGTCATGTTATTTAAAAACATTTAAATTGTATCAATTACGTGTAGTTTTTTTTTTTCATTTTAAGGCCCCAACACAAGCATTCTGCTTACGAGAGTGATCTTACCATATTACGTTAATTATGATGTATAGTCATTTGTATGTACATGTAAATTAATTTTATGGTTAAATAAACGATATTGAATTCTACATTTATTTATTTTGTTCATTATCTTACAAACACAAATGTTTCGTGCAGCGCGCTCTATACCACAACTGAAGTACCCCTTTAATAACTCGTGTCCTTTTTTTTGCAACAAAGTTACTAGATCCCTTTAAATAACTGGGGTCAAACATGTTGTCCATGTTTGCACACGGCCGGTAACCGCACATGATGGAAACAATTACACGGTGTCTTCATATTCATGGTACAATTCTGCGTCAAGTTCATCAATGGATATGTAGTCCTGTACGAGAAAATGCAAAATATGATAAGAAACGTGTGATTTTCATAATTGTATTATACAATTGTTTACAAGAGTTAATATTAGTGCATAACAGATTGAAACCGGACTTTATAAGTCGATAAGTGCACTTTGGCCCGAATTCTCATCAGTGGCTCAACATGCGCCCGGCCTAAAAATACAAAGACTACCGGTAACGAGTTAACCCATTCTGCACCAATATACCTATTGTCTCCCGGAGATATTATAATGGTTTCATTTCAGTATATCAAGTCAATCCATTGAGAGCTGCTGAGCTTATAAGCATAGGACAATGGGCTCTTTGAAATTAAGACATATTCTGTCATCAGCCAAATTGCGTCCTGGATCTCATCCTGGATATTTAACTGCTGGTGAACTGTTATACTATGACTGAATTTCAAAGAATATTTCCGGGTACCATAGCAACGAGACAATTGCCCTACTGGTGCAAAGTATTACCAGTAGTCTTCTTTTGTTTAGGCCAGGCCCACATTGAGTCATTGATGATAATTCAGGCCATTGATATAAGTATCATATTAACGGTTGGGAATCTGCACTATATAAACCATGAACATTATATCTCGGCTTCGAATAAAGATTCTCAAAGGCATCTAGTAACATCTATCTAAATCGAGTTTCTAAGAATTCTAGCGGTTTTCATACACCTTGTTGTATTCATAATATCAATGTAAGCATAAAACAGTTTCGAATTTCCGAATATCCCGTTTGATAATACAAAATATAATGTTTGAAATCGATTAAACCTAGCAGATAGAACCTTGCATTTTTGCTTGTATATGATTGTCATATGATAATCATTAAACATGGAATGTTTTCACATCACTTTATAGCGGATATATCAGATAACCGAAATACACATTGTTTCAATTCTATGTTATATTATACTAATTCAAACATTATAGAGAAACTGACCAAGAATATATTGTGATTAAAAGTGAGCAAAGAAAAATGGAATTCCAACGGGATTCGAACCCGAGACCTCCGGATTGCTAGACCGGTGCTCTACCGACTGATCTATAGAAAACCCTACGACGGCGTTCTTCCTTTATTTTAAAAAGCTGTATCGCTTCGGCGATCCCTCGCATATATCCCGAAGTTGATTTTAATCAGTTTCGGGTTTATGTCAGGTTTATAACGCTTCTGACTATTTGAGCAATGATGAATTAAGGGGTTTCAGGGAAGAACGCCGTCGTAGGGTTTTCTATAGCTCAGTCGGTAGAGCACCGGTCTAGCAATCCGGAGGTCTCGGGTTCGAATCCCGTTGGAATCCCATTTTTCTTATATTATACTATTACAATTGTTTTTGCAGACAAGGTAACTGCAAACAAACGTGCATACACAAGTTGTATACCTGTGTTTGTTCCAACATCTGCTCAAGATTCCGAAGTGTCTGGTTGAAAGTCGTTCGTTTTGTTGGAGCGTTCTCCCAGCACTCACTCATTATGTCATACCTAACATGAAACAAAATATGATACATGTATATATATTTTTCATTAAAAATTAAATTCACCTCATTTCCACAATATGACACAAACAAAAATGAATATCTATTCTGTAACCACGTACTCTTAGCAATATTGGGTAAAGCTTCGATACATAAGTGCCTTCATTGATGGCATTTATATGACCAACTGCATAATATTTTGTCCAATTATTGCTCATTCTTACCCAACATGAACAGTAATTGGGTAAGAATGAGCAATAATTGGATAAAATATTATGCAGTTGGTCATAGAAATGCCCAGTGCATGTGTGTTAACCCATCAATGTATCCAAGATTTATCATATATTTTGAATTTACAAATAAATGATCGAATGATTGTTTCAATTGTCATTTTGCGAATTCTGATGTTTAATTAATTAACATTATCGAATGTTCACCATATTAAAGAAAGGTATACATATTGCAAATGGTAAATCAAATGCAGATCATTTCCATAAAGTGATATAAAGTATTGCCAATGACATTTTTTATTCAATTATTACATATAAATCATCTTCATGTATCAAATCAATCGAAAGCTACGAAAGGTTGTTAAATGTACGATACTGGACTCTGAAGATATAGATATTTCATTCTGTATCAAAGAATTTAACATGAAATTACATCTAGACAATCGAATGATTGTTCAGACTCATTTTTAGTTTCCGAAATCTGATGAAATATTTCTGGAAATTCCGCAAGTGATCCTTTAACTTGGTCAATTTCAAATAAAACTTTCTTGGAACTTTTATATTTTCTTGTACATTCTTGTTTGGCATAATACAGAATACTAGCAATGCAATGGGTTCCCTAAATTGAAAAAACGTCCGGGAAGGCCTTTCAATTGTACGAATGTCAAATAACACTAGGTGATGGAAGTATGACATAAATTGTCAATTTTTAACACTCCATTGTTCTGTTCCTATACAACTATCCCACTTAACTAAAACGATGTATTAAGATTGATCTCATAGTATTACCTATCACAATCTATAACAGACTTGTGAAGTTTTGGGATAACATATATTCACATTAACGTTCTGTAATAGCAGGATATTTTTTCATTAGTTAATTACCAATTTTCTTGCGTGGGGTGTACGTAATGAGATAATTACACATTTTCTTGCTTTGGGTGTACGCCTCCTTTTACTCAAAATAATTTCATAGCATCATATTAAGATGATTTTAAACATGCAAACCAATCACAAGTCTTACAGTGGTTGTCCACAGTGACGGGGGCGTGGCATCTTGTAACCATAGGTTAACACCTGCTTGACTGCGGAGAAGTTCATACCGGGGTACGGCTTTGCACCTGCAATTGTGATATTTGTAATGAAAATAGTTATAGAAATAAGCCATAAGAACGAAACGAATAAGAATCTAAAAAGCAAGATTAACTTCTGTATTATAACATCAACAGTAAATTTTACTTAATAATACCAATAGCGTACTAATAACGATAAGATGATGTCGATGACAAATTATAATAACTCCCACTGTAATGGGAGCATTCCGTCTTAAAGGGATCTAAAGTTACATATAACTGTCCAAATCCTCAAAACCTCATTACAATATCTAAGTAACTGTTTTCCTGTACATTGTTGTATTTGTATTACCAATAGAAGCATGAAACAAGTTTTTATTTTTAGGTTCCTTTCGTTACAATATTTACAATTAAAGAGTTGCATTTTCGCTCACTACCCGGCCATACAAAAGCTTATTAAACGTAAAATGTACACACAATACCATACTACTGAGAGGACATATTTATACGATCACAACACTACACATTATACTATCTATTCATCATGCCAACAAAGATACTAAATCTTTTTGAGCTCCGACTTACCCAGTGTTTTATACATTTTTTTTACCATTCAGCTCAGACATTACCATACTGTCTCCATTCAGCGGAGTCAATGGTATCGCCCCGTTCACAGTGAACTAATACGTATACTAGACATTGTAAAGCCCCATTATACTACGTGTGGAATGCCCACTCCTTTTGGAGCATTTTAGGGTGAAGTGTGGACTCACCAAGAGTAACAATCTCCCAGAGAACGACGCCAAAAGACCAGACATCATTCTCTGCTGAGCAGGCGAGGTTCAGCAGAGTCTCTGGGGAGGACCATCGCGTTGGTTTCTGTAGTTATCACAATATTAGCAACATTTAACAGCTTTCAAGTTTGAACAAGTCAGACATTTTATAGAAGTGTCTCAACCCGCTACATAATTGACCTTACTAGGAAATAAGTTGTTTGTCGTAAAATGTCCTTATCTTTTATGGGCTGTAAAATATTTATTTTCTATTGATTATTACTGTATTATAATAAAGGCGGTAGAGCAAACCTTCCTAGTCATCCCATTCGTACTCAACAAGAAAATGTATCCACATTTGCTACACACAGGTACAGTGGCGTACCCAGAATGTGTTTAAGTGGGGGGGGGGGGGGGGGGGGGGGGAGGAGGAGGGGAGGGTAGTCATAGACATTTTTCGCAGCCTAGACCGGTATATAAATATGTACTCGGTAGAACTGGAGGGTGTGAGCACCTGTAAGAGGTACACCCCTCGAGGAAATTGAGGGAGTGCACCTCAAGTGCAACCAAACGTGAAGTATAGAGGGTGAAGGATTGCCACAAATGCAATGAAGTCATAATAATTTTTCAGAAATAATATTTCATTATATTCCTGCATTTTGTTTCTGATGATGTATTGGTTATATGTTGATTGCATTACTCACTGCCTTCTGTCCTGTTGTCATGGAGACTAGTCCGTAGTCAGATATCTTGCACTCTTTCTTCTCAGTCATCAGAATATTGTGAGCACACAGCGAGCCATGGGTGATCTGATAGAAGCGAGTGGGAATCAAACTGATTAACCAAATAATATTCATAATACACGTGTTTTCTTATTCCTTCGACAAAAAAAAAAATTGCAATTGCAATATGCAATCACACACATTTTAACGTCCCACACAAACACGCGCATGCATAACACAGCCAAATAAGTCGGGTTATAATTTAGTCCATACCCTACTATTGTTACTTCTCATTCACGGATATTTAGTATAGCATGTACATTATTATGTTGTTTACAATTAACAAACAGCAAACGAACGATTGATCCGTTTATTATCAAGTTAAAGATAGTAAAAACAAATATTGCTAATGCGTTTCACCTTTCGAGAGGAGAGAAAGTCCATGCCATTGGCAACCTGGCAGGCAAACTTGAGGAGGGATGTCTCATCCAGCCGACTCTTGCTTCCCTTTAAGTTCCCGTATGGACTCTGGCCGTGGGCGCCATTGGTCTGTAGGTGGGTGAGCAGGGATCCCCCTGATACGAACTCGTACAAGATGCTTCCTGCAGTGTTAAAAATAACTGTAAAATAACAGGGTTGTTTGCCCGTAAAATTACAACTTTTCACCGTTTTATCAATCTTACAGAACTTTTCCTGTTAAATAACAAAAATTTAGCTGTGTGTTGTTCGTTTACGGGAAATCATCATTTATTTACAATTACCTATATTCATAACTGTTAATAAACGGTTTTCCTTTACTACGACGACTGTTCCTGTTTTTTTACAAAATGTTCGCATTGCTCTGATTTTTTTAACGAACATTTTCATGTTAAAAAACAATAATTTCTTCTATAAACAATAAAGTATGTATGCTAACAATTAACACAGGCTGTTTTTATGTTTACTACCCCGGTCTGTGAAAAAAACAGGGAACCTGTTGATAACCTACATTGTCAAGACAGGCTTGTGGAAATACGCAATTCGCCTGTAAAAGAAAACTTTTTAATAACAAAAACAATAACTGTAAAATTACAGGGTTCGTTACCCTTGAAATAACAATTTGTCACCGTTTTATACATTCTACAGAATTTATCCTGAAATGTTGTTAGTTAATTGAAATTTGCTTTTATTTACAATTATCCACATTCATAGCTATTAATAAATGGTTTTCATACTACCTGCCACTTTCCCTGTTTTTGTACAAATGTTTACATAGTTTTTTTTTATTTATTGGCGACAATTTTTCTGTCAAAAAGCAGCAATTTATCTTATAAAAACAGAACAAATCCTGAAGACCTAGCCCTAGCTATGCTAACAACACAGGCAGTTTCTTTTACTACCGAGGTCTGTGAAAAAAAGAACAGGTAAACTTTTCAGTACTTTGTAACAGGCTCACGAACATTCATGAGCTTGTTTGTGCTTTTGCAAATTGAACCAACAAATGTGTTTATCATCCCGTTATTTTGTAAAATGCTTATCGAAATAAAGTTTGTATTTTAATTAGTATGATTGATTATCAGTGTACTCTTGTTAGCCACTTTTGGGTGGAAATTCGTGAATGCAATAATGTTTCACCGTCTGTGAAGAAAAAGAACATACATCGTTTTGTACCATGTTTATCAGCCTATCGTGGACAAAGGAAGATGGATATATAGGAACGATAGGCATAGGCTTAGGGCACAGTATGTGTTATGTCGTCGGTCATTATGTAGATTATTAGGACTAGGAGGATTGGACTACGCTGTAAAACATAACTGCCAGGAATTTCCCGCCAAAAATGCTCTCTGTTTTACAGTGTATGCCGTGAAGAATATAGAAAGAGTATGTGGAAAAACGGTATACAGAAACAGGAACATCATATTTTAACAGGAAAGTCGCTGTTACAAAACAGAGATACCTCGAACTTGACAAGATTATATGACATGAAAAATACAAAAAGATACTGTGAAATTACAGTATGATCATTAACAGGAACCTATAATTTCACGTGAGGCTATAAAATAACAAGAACTCTCGTAAAATAACGGGTGTTCCTGGCGTTGCTTACGTTGCTCACGGCAGTAACCAATACATGATACAATATTGGGATGCCTCGTCAAACTGCTGAGGGTTTGGACAGCACTCGAGATGGTCGATGACTCTTGCTTATTGCCTGAATATATTTAGAGCAAATATAAAAGAGATAATACATTTTCATCATCAAAGTCATTGGAGCACATCAATATCATTATCAATATGTCTGTTTAAATCTGATAAAACTCTTTATCGACATCAATACATAACACTGACACCTATAGCAAGTTAAATAACATTTCTATTTAGCATTTCTGTGACTCGATTCGGAGTCCAGACAGAATTTAAATGTGTCTTGTTTGCTGCACCGTACACTTCTAAAAAAATACTTTACATGAGGTATACAAACATGCATTGAAAAACATAATCAACACCTTCCTTGAAACAAAACGTCTCAATTGATATACATTTCTTTTTACGGGCTGAATTGCACACATTATTAATATTTCTTCGAAGTTAAATTTTCGAAAATAAGAATGCCAATAAATGGTGATAAAACTACAGATTTTTTTTTTTTTTTTTTTTTTTAGCAGATGTTTTTCTGCATTTATTAAAGAAAAATCAAAATCAACATATTCAAATAACAATACAAGTGTATAACATAATTGATTTACATAAAATGTGACATTTGATATCAAAAGAAAATACATATATATATATATATATAATTCAGAACTTAAATCAGTTGAATGTAATGCAAATAATCAAAATAAATGCAGGGGCAAACTATCATAAGCATGAATGCTTGAGTCGATAGCAGCCAGGAGGGGAGGGGGTACATGGCGCTGTTATTGGAGTATATAATAAAATAGAGTGTCACGCACAAGTGATTTTTCAGAAAGTATCTGAAAAAAAAGAAAGAAAAAAAAATGGGAAGAAAGAAAGAAAAACAAGACAAAACAAAATGCAAGTGTGTGCATGTGGGTGAGTGCATGTGCAATAAGTGTTTGATTATTTTTTTTTTATGAACTGGTTATCTTAAAATTAGTCAATATAAAGAAACAATTACAATACTTTAGACCCTGATTATGTTTATGAATATTTGGATATTAAATATTTTTTCATCGAAGTTTTAAATGAATAAAGAGATGCAGAGTGTTTAATTTTGTCAGGTAAAGCATTCCAAATGTCTGGACCATGGTGTCTTATTGATTTATAGGCCATAATAATTTTTGGGTTAGTTAAATGGAAGTCGGATGAGTGTCGTGTAGGATATGAGTGTATACTACTATTGTACACAAAAATATTTCGAAATGCTAATGGTATAGTATTTATCCAAAATTTATACATAAAGATTGCAGTTTGAAAAATGTGAATATCAGCAATTTGTAATGTTTTTAGTTCATAAAATATTGGATCAGTATGGGCTATATAATATGAATGTGTACAAATACGGAGTGCTTTCTTTTGAAGACGATAAATTAACATAATTTTCATCTTATTACTATTCCCCCATACAATGTTACAATAAGATATATGTGACAAAATGAGAGAATTATGAAGCATAAATAGTGACTTTTGTGAAAGACAATATTTTAATTTATATCGAATGCCTATGCCTCTCGAGACTAACATACAAATGTTATTAATATGACTATTCCAAGTTAAGTTTGAATCAATCATTACACCTAAAAATGTAGTAACTTCTTTTTCAATTATGGGCATATCATCTATTAAAATATTAAAATAAGGTGCATATTTAGAGTGTATATTTTTAAAATACATACAATTTGTTTTATTAATATTTAGAGAGAGTTTATTGGATTTGAACCAAGATGATAGTTTATTTAATTCTAGATTGAGGGTTGTAATAAGAATGTTTAAGTCTGTGTGTGAATAAAATACGTTAGTATCATCTGCGAACAAAACGTATGTTAGGAGTGGTGATGCATTTACAATATCATTCATATACATTAAAAACAATAAGGGACCTAAAATAGAGCCTTGTGGTACTCCACACTTCACAGTGGAAATATTAGATTTTTTAGATTTAAAAATAACATATTGTTGTCTATTACGCAAATAATCTTCAAACCAAGAAAGTACAGTTCCTCTAACTCCATATGTTTTTAATTTACGAATTAATATACAATGGTCCATAGTATCGAATGCCTTCGATAAGTCCATAAAAACACCTACAGTGTATTATTTTTTAGCAATGGAATCAATTATTTTATCACTTAATTGTAGAATGGCGTAATCAGTAGAATGATTCTTTCTGAATCCATATTGATTAGGAATCAATAAATTATTCATATTTAAGAAAGAATATAATCGTTTATATGCTATTTTTTCTAAAATTTTAGAAATGCTTGGTAATAAAGAAATTGGTCGATAGTTTGCAATATTAGATTGATCATCTTTTTTATATATCGGAATTATTTTCGCAATTTTGAGTGGGTCGGGGAAAATTCCTTGAGAAAGAGATAAATTAAAAATGTGTAATAACGGGGAAGCTATAAAGTGAATTATTTGTTTTAATAAAAATACACTTAATTCATCATAGCCGCTAGATTTACTACATTTTAAGGAACGTACAATTTCTAAAATCTCGTGAATATTTGTTGGATTAAAAAATAAGGATTGATTAACATTATCGTTTAAATATATCAAAAAATCATCCTTTTTATTAATTATTTTAGAAGCTAAATCTGGTCCGATATTATTAAAGTATTTATTGAATGCATTAGCAACATTAATTGGGTCTTGAATGGGATGTCCATTATCTTTAAATTCAATATTATTTAGAGTACTTCTTTTCTTCCCTAAAATGTCATTAATTGTTTGCCATAATAATTTATTATTATCTTTACTATTTTCAATTTTATTAGAATAATATAATTTGCGTGATAAACGAATAATTGAAGTTAATTTATTACGGTACTTTTTTATATTTATTTTGATTTTCATTTGTAGTTAATCGCAATGATATTTTATATAAGCGAGTTCGAGTAGATATTGATTTGATTATACCTTGAGTAATCCATGGTTGTTTACTTCTCTTTTTACTTAATTTAATTCTTGTGAGGGGTATATTTTTATCATAAAGGCAAAGAAGTTTATTTATGAATTTTTCATAAGAACTATTCACATCTCTTTCAAAATAAATGTCATTCCAATTTTCTTGACTCAAATCTCTCTTTAAGGATTCTACATTACAATGTGTTTCCTTACGTCGTGTTAAATGTTCTTTATTGGGAGTTTTTAATACGTGTTTATTATTCGGACATATAGTGAATACAGGTAAATGGTCTGATATATCATAGTATATTATTCCATTCTGTTCATTGTCTATTACGTTTGAGAAAATATTATCAATTATAGTGTGTGTTACATTGGTAATCCTAGTTGGTTTATCAATAAGAGATTTAAAAGAAAATGAAGATAATAAATTAATAAAGTGTTGACCAAGAACAGTATAAGGTAAGGACAAATCAATATTAAAGTCTCCCATAATATATATGTCTTTATTTTCTCTAGAAACGAATTCAAGACAGGATTCTAATTTATCTAAAAATGTGTCGGCCACATTGTTAGGTGGTCTATATATTACCCCAACAATTTTATTCTTATATTTATCATCAATAATTTCTAAAAATAATGTTTCGATTCCTTCAATTTGAATATCATGTCTTATTTTATATTGTAAATGATTACGAATATACAAAGCGACACCTCCTCCCTTTCCATTTGTACGGTCTGTATGAATTAATTCATAATTATCAATATTAAATATTGGAGGAGAAGTTGAGTGTAACCAAGTTTCAGTAATTCCTATTAAAGAAAATGGAAATGTATTTAAAGTAAATAAAAATTCTTCAAAATTATCAAAAGTCTTTTGTAAGTTTCGAATATTAATATTCAATAAACTAAACCTATAAAGATTATTATTGGGTCCAGTTTGATTAAAAGTTGAATTAAATTCACTAGTAGTATAATATTTACTCTGGGGTATAAAATCATAATCATTCAAAATATCATTTAAAGCCATACAAATTCAAAATTTAGTGTGACAACTAGTATAAGTGAATATTGTGTGTTAGGTGCGTGCATGTGCGAGTAGAAGTGAAAGTGCATTTGTTTTGAGTGTCTATAAAAAAACAATACAAATTAGAGGGGTGTACATGTTCACTTGTGCGTGGCTATCAGACGAACTCGGGGCTGGTGACAGTATTTAAACGTATTTAAATTTAGCTATTTCTATGTTTTTTTATTTGTTCATATTATTATCTTAAAATTACAGGGACTAATTATTTTGAATACATATTACCTTTTAAGTTAAATAAAATAGGTTGGCCTGTATACTATATAACTATACGAGAATAAAAAAAAAAAAGGAAACTCATCGTCAACGGCTAGATTATGATTGACAGATGTTTAGGGATTCAAAGGAGATATAAAATTACCTTTACTTTGAGACAATACCAAAAAAGCAATGGTTATATTCGAGAGAAAAAAAATGAAATTAATTTAAACAATTTATTTAAACAAGGATCATTCCGATCTACGTCACGCCGACGAACCACCGCCCAATACTGGTCAACTAGCCCATCGTAGGATGACCGCGCCACATAATAGGCCAAGCCATCATGCAGCGCGAACCACTCCCGATACGCCAGCCCCCAGACCAGGCAACGAAACGCCAGAGCAGCGCAGACACCATCCTTATTGATCGTTTCTTGACGACCGGCATGGCAACCATTCCAGTGGGCGAAGGCCGTTGATCAACAAACCGTATCAATGTCATTTTCGTTTTTGTTTTTTGGGGTTTTTTTGAACCGCGGGCCACGCCCAAAGAAATCGCTGCCACACACCCTGTCAGTGTCTAAGAGAATACAAAACAAGCAAGTTCACTAGTTTTGTTACATCGACAATGCGATACAATTCGGTGTGCACTGAACAAACTGAGCATGGTTTAGAGAATAACGTTACATAATAAATAACAAATAAAAACCAATCTTAACTAGAGCAAATAATCAGAGAGCAATTAGTAAAAATATTTAAATACAGTGCATACCAGCACTCAAGTATTTTTGTTGCTATTTCAACAACAATAAAAATCAAAAACCAAACAAATCAGGCATGCTTGTTCAGTGCGCACTAAGCATAATATAGATAATACATACGAACCAATCAAAACTCGGTCAAGTGGATTGAGAGGCTGAGAGCAATTGGTATGGTGTACATACCAATGACGCAATTACATCACTATAACAATCATTTCATGTCTGTATTGACAAGAACAAAAACTCAAGGAAACAAAAGCAGGCGTGCAGGCCCAGAAATATTTGGATAACACGTGAAGTACCATAATATAGACCGTGTGCACAGAGCATGGTATTGATAATAACGTTGCGTAATAATAACAAATACAACCAGTAAGAACTCGGCCAGGTAGTCAGAGAGCATTGCTATGAATATTTAAACAAAGTAGATACCAGATGTGCAATAATAGGACTACGACTGTGTGAATACGTGGACCAAGTACGATTGCCCTTCATAATAAACACAAACAAAATCAAAATAACAATAAAGAGAATCTTGAGAGTTAAATAGTACAACAGCGTTTTCTCTTTCCACTTCCCTTTTTCGTTCTTTTGTTTTGCTTCTCCCATATAAAAAGGTCAATTTAAATTTCACCATCTAGTCTTCAGTCCACAACTTTTCTAATCTAAACATACAAAAAATAATAATATTGTAAAATGACATAATAATGTTCATTCTATAAATACTTTTCCAAATTTACCATGAAATATAATTCAAATATAAAATCAAAGTTTTTTTTTTATTTATTTATTTTTTTTCTAGTTTTTTCCTCTTTCTTTATTTGTTGTTTACGTTTAATTTTGTCCATTTAAAAAAAGGGGGGAAAGAAAAGAGAAAACAAAATCGGTTCAAAATGTCATTTCAAACTTTTCCCTTTTATTCTAGTCTTTAATCCACAAGACCACAACTCAACTAATCAATTACAAAAATAAAAATAAAAATGACGTTTTCAATGAGCTAACAATATTTATTATTGTATCCCATTTCTACTTTATCATAACTTTTTTAACGAATTTAAAATGTATAATAACATCTCAATTTTTAATTTTTTGAAATTACTACAAACATGAGAGTCAAAATTCTAATTACTAGAATTATTTGTTTTTCTTCAATCAAACTATAAAGTAAATTAATAACAAGGTAATGACTAATGGCATTATTATGGAAATACTGTTCTGCATTATTACTGTAGTGATAAATTACAGTGTTTGTTTATAATAGAAATAAAAATGGTCTTTTCTTACTTTTGTATCTGTTCTCTTGCATATCGTCTGCAGTTTGACATATTTTGTCAATCATGTGAAAATACGGTGTCCATGTCTCGGATGCGTCGATCGCTGCGTCGTTGCGCTAGTCATTGCGCTAGTCGTCTCGGATGCGTCGATCGCTGCGTCGTTGCCCTAGTCGTTGCGCTAGTCGTCTCGGATGCGTCGATCGCTGCGTCGTTGCCCTAGTCGTTGCGCTAGTCGTCTCGGATGCGTCGATCGCTGCTTCGTTGCCCTAGTCGTTGCGCTAGTCATCTCGGATGCCTCGATCGCTGCTTCGTTGCCCTAGTCGTTGCGCTAGTCGTCTCGGATGCGTCGATCGCTGCTTCGTTGCCCTAGTCGTTGCGCTAGTCGTATCGGATGCGTCGATCGCTGCGTCGTTGCCCTAGTCGTTGCGCTAGTCGTCTCGGATGCGTCGATCGCTGCTTCGTTGCCCTAGTCGTTGCGCTAGTCGTCTCGGATGCGTCGATCGCTGCGTCGTTATGCTAGTCGGTGTAGTTTTTCCATTCTCTAGCGGTTTTTTCCTTGAACTGGAGAATGACATCAGTTCCTTTGACGAAAATCTTTGTCGATAGGTTTTTTTCCTTGCGAAGGTTGTAGGCGATATTTGCTAATTTTCCGCGGCGGAATTTCATGGCGGGCGGTAGGTCACTTCTCACAGAAATCCTGCTACGAGGTCTGGCGGTGGCGTCGCGGTTCATCTCGTGATCGGCGGTCGTGTTCTTGTTGCGTGATTGGTTGTCGTAAGCTTTGAGGATGCGCTGTCGGTCTCGCATGATGGCGAATTTTGCGATAATGGGGTCAGGTCCCTGGTCGTTTGCTGATGCGCCGTCTGTATCTCGCGGTTTCCGCGGGAGTCGATGTGCGTTGACAATGATGATCCTTGTAGCCTCCTCCCTTGGTATCCCCATATCACTGATACAGTTTGTCAGCTTTTCATACACATTTTCGTCACGACTTTGTGATACTCCATAGAACAGTAGGTTAGATTTCCTCTGATATACTTCCATTAGAAGCAATTTGTTTTCTAATGCTGCCACGTCGGTGTTGTGCTCCTTACGGTCGGGAGCTTTGGAATTTCGTTTCGTTCGATGTTCAAGGCACGATCGCTTGTGTCTTGTAGCGCTGTTTCAATATCAGAAATTTTGCGATGTATGGCGCTCGTTTCGTCCCGAAGACCGTCGATTTTCTTGCATAGTACGTCAGAGAGTCTCATAACGTCCGCCTTAAGTTCACCGAGTGTGGGCTGGTCGGATTCGGCGGTATGGGCTGGTGCAGCTGGCTGCTGTGAGTTACGGGTGTCACGCGGCATGGCGATAATTGTAGGTTATTCGAAATAATTCAAAGTCATTCAAATATGTGGCTAAATCTCATGGGAATACTCACAAAATGATGTTTAATTGATACAGTTAGATGTTCAGATGACGATAACCCGCAAATAATCCGCAGCATCAGTTAAATGTAGAAAATAGTGACATTAGTTTGCACTAGTCCGGAGCTGTCCGAAAACACGTGGCATGGCGATAATTGTAGGTTATTCGAAGTCATTCAAAGTCATTCAAAGATGTGGCTAAATCTCATGGGAATACTCACAAAATGATGTTTAATTGACACAGTTAGATATTCACATGACGATAACCCGCAAATAATCCGCACTATCAGTTAAATGTGGAAAATAGTGACATTAGTTTGCACCAGCCCGGAGCTGTCCGAAAATACGTGCTTACACAACGGCGTCCATGTATTAACATTTTATAATGTTTTCATTAATTGAAAACTAACGCGTTATAAAAATAATCTACGTTTATTTAGACTATGTACGTACTTAGTTGTATTTGAAATTAATTGTCAGTCTATTCAAAATGTCTGATGCAATTAAAATTCATAGGATATATAACTTGTATAACTAAATATGAACAACATTAATATAATATACAGGTAGTTTGACGTTTCATGTGTACATGCACATCGACGTGCAAAGTATGTGTCACTAACACCATAAGGAAGTACATTGACGCCTAACTTATTCAAGTAATGCAACTTCATGTGTACTGGTCGTTATGGTAATTATTTCAGAGGGCAAAATCATGATAAAGGAAGCGGTGGTGTAGCCAGACACTTTGACAAAGGGTTGGGGGGGGGGGGGGGGAGGGGGGGCTCCGACCTGCGAGCGGAGTCGTTTTGGCCTGTCTTTTGGGCTTCTGACATGACAGGAGTGCGGGGGCGGAACATCCAGAAGCTTTTAGATTTAAGCTGTTCAAATTATCCCCCAATTAAAAACTACTTGCTAACAAGATAAACACCAAGTATGGATGTGTTTGTGTGTGTGTGCTTTTTTTTTGGGGGGGGGGGGGGTTGGGGGTGAGGGGGGGGGGGGGGTTCTAAGGTCCAGGAGCCCTCCCCATCGCTACGCCAGTAAAAGGAAGCTATACAGTTATCTAGTATGCTTTTCCTGTACGAGGAAATTAGTTTTCATTGTATTTGTCCACATTTAATATTGTGTACGTTTAACTGTAACACTTTGAGGAAATAATTTTTATTCCTGATAACAACATTATAATTGACAATACTAGTTTTGATGTTAAATTGCAGGGAACACTTTTTTGCAACAAATTTAAGTTTACATGTACAAAGACAAAGTCAATTAGAAATACACTGACCATCTAACAATTTCATTTTGTAACGAGAGACTAACATTGTATAAAACTAATGCAGCTTCCAAATGGAACTGAAGTATCCTCAAATATTACTGTACGTAGATAGATAGATAGATAGATAGATAGATAGATAGATAGATAGATAGATAGATATATAGATAGTTAGATAGATAGATAGATAGATAGATAGATAGATAGATATTTTATAATGTATTAATATAAATGAGGGTACACATGTCTACAAATAGGTTGCTGGAACAAGATTGAAACACAAGGTTCCCTAACACTCTGGAGCATAACATATGACTGGCTGGAATGCTCTCGATCGAGCGAAGTGGTTAAGTGCTCTACGTCTGCTGGATCGATATTGGGTATCCGTTTACCAGGGTAATGACAACTAAGAAACCCAATTTGTTAATTTTTTTTCTGCTCAGAAAACACCCCTTGTCATTTTCAGACAATTCATGGAAGAGTTTAAAGAGTGATATGCTATTTATATATAAATAATGATGTACTTTTGGGAACAGTGATATGCTGTACACTTTCTTGGTATAAAATAATATATATGTGTACCTTGATGTTTTGATTATTGTATATCAGATGAATAAAATGGTTTTTGATTTTGTAAGTATTGGATATATTACTGTTAATAAGTACGGATACTCGCATGATTACATTCAAAAGCGATCCTGAACGCCTTTCGATTGTCGTCAGAATTAATGGGTAGTTGATGGTAAAATATGACAGTAACTTGTTATCCTTTTCACTAGGTAAAAGGCATTGTTTTTCTTTGAAACTATAAATTACATATCATTCAAGTTTTAGTGAATTACAGTGATATTGGGTATACGATTCAATATTCAATTGTCACTTTCGGAGAAAATTATTATTATAATGGAATACTTTAACAACAAAATTAATAATAGTTCGTTCAACTATATATATATATATTCCCACCTCGTATCTGCTGGATAGCTATTTCAGTACGCCCTTGGGGTGAATTAAGTTCCCCTTTCCACACATCACCGAACTCCCCGCTTCCGATCGGACCCAATCTGGTCAAGAATGAAACATCGGCAGCAGATATCGACACGGAACCATCTCCTTTGAAGCCATGCTGAAGGGCAGTGTATGTTGCGTCAGCTGCATTGATGAGAAATAAATACATTTGTATTATGACAATTTTTGTCAGCAATATAAATGTATTATACATTGTGATAAATAAATACAAGACTCTTCAATTATAATAACTTTGTAATGCTTTCTATTGCAAAGGATTCATTTCCTTTTCAACTTTCTTAGATCAAATTTACACACCCTATTCTAGAAAAAACACTTGCAAATGCTACAAAATGTATAAGCTTAGAGGAAAACTACTTACTACTTATCCCAGGCGCAATCATCTCATACAGTTTGATGTCGTCTTCTCCGTCATTGTTCACCATGTTCACCTCACTCCTGAAAAAAAAAGTAGAAATCGGCGTAGTTATCGCGGAGGGCACGTCCCCCACCCCCCTCCTTTTAAATAATTGTAGGCTACACCAAATTACAGAACATAAGGGGAAATTCCTAGTGTAAAATGTAATATGAGGTAGTTTTGCCAGTATGTTGATTATCGTCTGATTCAAAACTCCCGCGGAGTTGGGCTAAGTAAGTAATGTTTATCTGTATGACCCCGATGCACCAAACGATAGTTTTATCAATCAACCCGTTCGAGGGATAACCCTGGAGGGGAAACGACGGCAAATTGTTTCAATATGTTTACTGAGGGGCTACATTATTCTATCTCAAAAAATGTCGATTAAAATGCAATGTTATGTAATCATGATCTAAATTGTAAGAATGATTAAGTTGCCGTTATATATACTGCATTTAGTTATATTTCACAATCTACATTCTGAAGATTTTACATACCAAGATTTTCTGTCATCATTCGTTTCTGTAGCAATGTGTTTCGGCTCTGTAGCAGCGTGAGAAAATTACAATTACACAATTTATACATCGCTTTGATATGATTTAAAACCAAAATAGACACATATTTAAATAATATTTAATTGGACTATGTTTTTTCAATAACCAGGATGACCACAAGTATGAGGTTTAATTATTTTCAATGTCTTTGTGTTAATAGCTGTTTATCTTTTGAATTAAAACAGTCCTTCAACCTAGCCGTGTGTATGTTTTCTACTATTCAAGCATCATTGAGTTATAACTGTTCGTTTGTGGTTGTAGAACGACGACTGAGACGGTTTACTCTGTTTGACCAGAACTATACTATTCCTTTGATTCTGTCCGACATTAATGTACTTATACTACTGACTCAAACTAAAAAGTGATTATGAATAGGCATTGTGAGCTGTTCTTCTTAAAGCACATACTTTGACAAATGACATATTATGTGTTAGAGAGCGCTTTAATATATTTCTTCTTGTGATGTAATGAACATAAGTATAGTTTGCAAGAGCGCACAATTTTAAAGCCAGATTCGAATTTATTTTACCAAAGTCAGTTCAGAAACACCTCAAATATTAATGCATATATCTACTTGCAATAAAGTTGGACACCAACCTTTATTCAATACTTTTAGAATACTTTTTTTTATAAACCGTATATGTTTACACATTTGTGAAAGTATACCGAAATGTTTTTATTTGTATTGTTTTTGATGATCTATCTATTGAATAACTATTCTAACTTAACATTATATTTTTTATATTGCAAGTTGATGTGTCTTGATAAAACCCCCTGTAAGTTAGCCGTTTATATTATTTTTCTATCATTCATGCATCATTGAATTATAACAGTTAGTTTTTAATGACAACTTCCATATGTTAGTTACTCAAATTATGTTCGACCAAAATTTTGGTATGCTTTAAGTGTAGATTATCCATTAAAAAGAGAACCGATATATATTTATTTCTCAACTTACTTGACCCCTTTCTTCTCAGTAAAATCACCAGGGAGATGTTTGCAGCCAGTGATGTAGCCAATAGAAGCGATAGAATAGCGAAACCAGCTTTTGCTTCGGAATTTACACCATTTCCATATGATTGAGAAAAAAATGTATTAATCAATCAATCAATAATTGTATAAATGGGACTTTAGTAACATTGTCAACATCTTCGAATTCCAATTCGAATTATAGCGGTTCTCTCAAACCCTTTTGTGCTCGTATGAACAAACACAGCATGGGACAGGTGTTGGTTTTTTTCAAATTTGCCCTTCGTTAAAAAGATATTTAGGATTGAAGTGTTAAGATGTCAAATTATCCAACAGATCGTCAGAACCGCGTACAAAGTGAGTTGGTGAAACCACTTTGCATTATTGCTCAATACTCGGCCAACGTTCATTTAATTTTTTAAACAACACCGAATGGACATAAATTATCATATAACAATATATACATTGAATCAATAACTCATCACTTGTGCACATGTCAACAAAGTTTAATACTAGATCCCTTTAATAAATAAATTAAATTCAAAGATAGAGGAAACTTACTAGAAATATTTAAAATGATTGAAAATGAGCAAAGAAAAATAGGCTTCGCCGGGAATCAAACGCGAGACCTCCGGATTTCTAGACCGGTGCTCAAACCATCAAGCCATGAAGACCTTGGAATAGTGGTTGTTCCCATGAAACCCTTTTCAATGCTCGAATAGTCAGAAGCTTTATAAACTGGGCCAATCCCAAGGATAATTAAATTAAATTTTATAGAGAAAGGCGCATGATCACCCGAAGTGATACAGCTTTTTTATTAATTAAATTCAAAGATAGAGGAATCTGACTAGAAATATTTAAATGATTGAAAATGAGCAAAGAAAAATAGGCTTCGCCGGGAATTGAACCCGAGACCTCCTGATTGCTAGACCGGTGCTCAAACCATCAAGCCCCGAAGACCTTTGAATGGTGGTTGTTCCCATTAAACCCTTTTCAATGCTCGAATAGTCAGAGGTTTTATAAACTGGGCCAATCCCAAGGATAATTAAATCAACATTTATATCATTTTAATATTTCTAGTCAGTTGCCTCTATTTTTGAAATTAATTAATAAAAAAGCTGTATCACTTCGCGTGATCCTGCGCCTTTCTCTATAAAAGTTGATTTAATTATCCTTGGGATTGTCCCAGTTTATAAAGCATCTGACTATTCGAGCATTGAAAAGGGTTTCATGGGAACAACCACCATTCAAAGGTCTTCGTGGCTTGATGGTTTGAGCACCGGTCTAGCAATCCGGAGGTCTCGGGTTCGATTCCCGGCGAAGCCTATTTTTCTTTGCTCGTTTTCAATCATTTAAATATTTCTAGTCAGTTTCCTCTATCTTTGAATTTAATTAATGAAAAAGCTGTATCACTTCGCGTGATCCTGCGCCTTTCTCTATAAAAGTTGATTTAATTATCCTCGGGATTGGCCCAGTTTTTCGGGCTTCTGACTATTCAAGCATTGAAAAGCGTTTCATGGGAACAACCACCATTCAAAGGTCTTCGTGGCTTGATGGTTTGAGCACCGGTCTAGCAATCCGGAGGTCTCGGTTCGATTCCCGGCGAAGCCTATTTTTCTTTGCTCGTTTTCAATCATTTAAATATTTCTAGTCAGTTTCCTCTATCTTTGAATTTAATTAATGAAAAAGCTGTATCACTTCGCGTGATCCTGCGCCTTTCTCTATACAAGTTGATTTAATTATCCTCGGGATTGGCCCAGTTTTTCGGGCTTCTGACTATTCAAGCATTGAAAAGCGTTTCATGGGAACAACCACCATTCAAAGGTCTTCGTGGCTTGATGGTTTGAGCACCGGTCTAGCAATCCGGAGGTCTCGGGTTCGATTCCCGGCGAAGCCTATTTTTCTTTGCTCGTTTTCAATCATTTAAATATTTCTAGTCAGTTTCCTCTATCTTTGAATTTAATTAATGAAAAAGCTGTATTACTTCGCGTGATCCTGCGCCTTTCTCTATAAAAGTTGATTTAATTATCCTCGGGATTGGCCCAGTTTTTCGGGCTTCTGACTATTCAAGCATTGAAAAGCGTTTCATGGGAACAACCACCATTCAAAGGTCTTCGTGGCTTGATGGTTTGAGCACCGGTCTAGCAATCCGGAGGTCTCGGGTCGATTCCCGGCGAAGCCTATTTTTCTTTGCTCGTTTTCAATCATTTAAATATTTCTAGTCAGTTTCCTCTATCTTTGAAT
The DNA here is from genome assembly GCA_037951105.1 of Echinarachnius parma. NCBI lineage: Eukaryota > Metazoa > Echinodermata > Echinoidea > Clypeasteroida > Echinarachniidae > Echinarachnius > Echinarachnius parma. The sequence goes on from JBAMJV010006631.1 coordinate 144,438, forward strand.
TTAATTAATGAAAAAGCTGTATTACTTTTCGTGATCCTGCGCCTTTCTCTATAAAAGTTGATTTAATTATCCTCGGGATTGGCCCAGTTTTTCGGGCTTCTGACTATTCAAGCATTGAAAAGCGTTTCATGGGAACAACCACCATTCAAAGGTCTTCGTGGCTTGATGGTTTGAGCACCGGTCTAGCAATCCGGAGGTCTCGGGTCGATTCCCGGCGAAGCCTATTTTTCTTTGCTCGTTTTCAATCATTTAAACATTTCTAGTCAGTTTCCTCTATCTTTGAATTTAATTAATGAAAAAGCTGTATCACTTCGCGTGATCCTGCGCCTTTCTCTATAAAAGTTGATTTAATTATTCTCGGGATTGGCCCAGTTTTTCGGGCTTCTGACTATTCAAGCATTGAAAAGCGTTTCATGGGAACAACCACCATTCAAAGGTCTTCGTGGCTTGATGGTTTGAGCACCGGTCTAGCAATCCAGAGTTCTCGGGTTCGATTCCCGGCGAAGCCTATTTTTCTTTGCTCATTTTCAATCATTTAGATATTTATAGTCACGTTTCCTCTATCTTTGAATTTAATTAATAAAAAGGCTGTATCACTTCACGTGATCCTGCGCCTTTCTCTATAAAAGTTGATTTAATTATCCTTGGGATTGGCCCCGTTTATAAAGCTTCTGACTATTTGAGCATTGAAAAGGGTTTCATGGGAACAACCACCATTCAAAAGTCTTCGGGGCATGATGGTTTGAGCACCGGTCTAGCAATCCGGAGGTCTCGGGTTCGATTTCCGGCGAAGCCTATTTTTCTTTGCTCATTTTCAATCATTTCAATATTTCTAGTCAGTTTCCTCTATGTTTAAATTTAATTAATAAAAAAGCTGTATCACTTTGCGTGATCCTGCGCCTTTCTCTATAAAAGTTGATTTAATTATCCTTGGGATTGGCCCCGTTTATAAAGCTTCTGACTATTTGAGCATTGAAAAGGGTTTCATGGGAACAACCACCATTCAAAAGTCTTCGTGGCTTGATGGTTTAAGCACCGGTCTAGCAATCCGGTGGTCTCGTGTTCGATTCCCGGCAAAGCCTATTTTTCTTTGCTCATTTTCAATCATTTCAATATTTCTAGTCAGTTTCCTCTATGTTTGAATTAAATTAATAAAAAAAGCTATATCACTTCGCGTGATCCTGCGCCTTTCTCTATACAAGTTGATTTAAGTATCCTTGGGATTGGTCCCGTGTATAAAGCTTCTGACTATTTCAGCATTGAAAAGGGTTTCATGGGAACAACCACCATTCAAAAGTCTTCGTGGCTTGATGGTTTAAGCAACGGTCTAGCAATCCGTAGATCTCGTGTTCGATTCCCGGCAAAGCCGATTTTTCTTTGCTCATTTTTAATCATTTAAATATTTCTAGTCAGTTTCCTCTATCTTTGAATTTAATTAATAAAAAAAAATGTATCACTTCGCGTGATCCTGCGCCTTTCTCTATAAAAGTTGATTTAATTATCCTTGGGATTGGCCCAGTTTATAAAGCTTCTGACTATTCGAGCACTGAAAAGGGTTTCATGGGAAAAACCACCATCCAAAGGTCTTTGTGGCTTGATGGTTTGAGCACCGGTCTAGCAATCTGGAGGTCTCGGGTTCGATTCCCGGCGAAGCCTATTTTTCTTTGCTCATTTTTAATAAATAGATTAATACAACAAAATCAATCAGTCGGAAAAAAAAAATAATGATATGTATAGCACACTAAGTTTGTTATTTTAAAATCCCTTGGTCATTAGCATAGTAAAGTTATCAGACTAAGGTTAAATATAAGCATGGTTAAAGTAAACGAAACATAACAATTCGCATTGTGCAAAATATAGTGTGTCTGACCCACATTATGTTTAAAGAGAAAATTGAATTTTGGTATAGAGAGCGTTTCAATACAAAAATGTTTTGAGGTAATGAGAAACTGATTCTCAAAGTTTAAAGCGCGTACCATTTTAGTGACTTAACAAACTTGATTTGATCAAACTCGCTTCAGAAAGAGCTCAAATATCAATACCTTCATAATAAATCAGTATTAACCCATTCCCTTCGAGATTCTGAAATCCTCATTTACTTCATACATAGCGTACAAGGTTCCACGTACGCAAGTGGAATAAAGGACTCACATTGGCCTGCTGGTATGACAGGGATATCCCCCGGGGGTGGGGTGGTACTATAGCTTGGCCCCTCGCTCAACGCAGGGAACTGGCTCGTGGAGATCTGCGTATAATAACGTTAAAATAATGTTCATTGTACGTATTAATTTGATCTAAATACCTATTCAAATGTAAATGATACTAATATACCTCTATATGCTAATATTATGTGACTAATACGCATTTGCTTGTAAAATTAAACTAATCAGCTATCAAGGCATCCAGTGACATATTGCATAAGGGAGCATTTTTAATATATACATACAGAACAACACTGCTTGCTGTGGAATGTGCTGACTATCAAGTTTTCAATGGTAACAGTGCTGAATACAAAACGACAGAAAGTGACATTAAAACACGAAACAAACAATCATAGATAGATAAGATTGATACAAATACAAAATAAGGTACATATCCAGAAACACAAATTCTCAACATTGATAAGATATTGGTTGGGAGACAGACGGGCGTTAATTGAACTTCAAAAGATAATCATGTAAAAAGCTCGAAAGCCTCATATAAAGCCCATTTAGCAAATTTCTGTGTGATGAATATTCCCAAAATTGAAATACACGATATCAGCCAATTTGACATCACGTAGATGTATGCAAAATGCAGCATTAAATAAGCTAAACAACAAATCGACTCAATGTCCTTCTCACAATCACATGATATGTATGAATGTGCGGAAGATGAAAACAAGATTGGACTGACCTGTTGCGAAGGAGTGGGTGCAGCAACATTGAATGCCATACATATACCCGTTAGGTTGATGCACCGCTCTGCACTGTATGGCAACCAACCAAATATGGGTTCGTTCATATGGCCACAGTCACGGTACCTTGTGCATCTGTGGTGGGCAGAGAACAGTAGTGAACAATTAAGAATTTTGCAATAGTGATACAAAGTGAAAAAAGACATTTGAGTGGCAAGCCAACATAGGTGCTAGTTTAGATCATACACTATTCTGTACTGTATAGCAGCTGACACATTATTAGTACTACCCCAATAACAATAGCTTATTCACATTAAGTGAATAGAGAACATTAATAGAAAAGTCAGAATTTACATTAAACATGGCAATGAACAAATGATGCAACAATTTTGTATACCAACATTACAATTAGGAATAATTATTTCATCATACTAGATTGTGTACTGACGGCAGCAGGTAAAATTATTCAATTAAACAATTGTCTACGAAACCTGGTGGGCCCTAACCAAAAATCCCACGGGAATTTTCAAGCTCCTTGACTATTAGCTCTTTATGAGGATTTCAAGCCTAGCATGGAACGGATTAATTTAATGTAATCTTGAATTTAATGAGATGTAATATTATTGATCAGAATCGGATATTTCTCTTACCTATCTTCCAGCGTGCACCAGCCGCAGTACGGGTCACCATCTTGTTCCCCATCTGGCCCGATACACTCATCACACGTGGTGTACCGACTACAGTTAGCCACTGACAGACGGACAAGCTTGGTAATAAAAAGAAGAGAAATGCATGTTTAGCAAGCTAAGCTACAAATGTACTAACTCATAAAATGAAGCAAAACAGAATATAATGGAACAGGGAACATATCATAGGCATTTATTTGTTATGCTAGTTGACAAGCGCCTCTCCGCGACGCTGTGCGTGTGCGTGTGCGCATTGGATCCTGTATACAGTAATCGCTTGTGCACTGAGTCTATGAGCGTACATTATCACGGTACATTCAACCGTATGCGTGATTTTCTCCATCGAACAGTTTTCCTCTGATCGGAATTTAGAGCGCAATATGGATTTAGACGCCATATGGATTTAGACGCCACAGATATATATACACATATTTATCTTAGCCATGGAGTGCTATATTATATTTCAAAGTTGGAAACAAATAATACATCTAAAAACACCAACAAATATGATATGTTCAACATAATCACAAATAAGAATATTAAACTATACAAATAAGGTACTATTTGCACTACAGTTAAAAACCTCCGACCGGTAATCGATCTCCTTTTAAAATAAAAAAAAACACCTAACATTAACTTTAATTAACACTAAAAGGCTCCAATGAAAAAAATCATGAATATATACATGGTTAAAAGTACCTTTTGTTGGGTGAGCATGTATAGCTGGTCATTTTGCTCATCAAAGTATGTATCCTGCTGGACCTGTGTGTTATCAATGGACACCTCCTCATATAGTCTGGCTTGGGTGGCACTACCAATATGGACCTGTAATACATTTAAGATCAAGATTGAAATCAAATATAAAATTATAATTCCAATCAAATTTAGAAACTGAATTTGAGTTATATTCAAAATTCCAACTTACATTTGTCTACATCACTTAGACAATTTGATTGGTTCCTAGCAATCATAGCAACTACATCAGAAGGTATCATATAATGACTATGAATAAAAATACAACTAATACAGACAATACTCAATAGAAGTTATACGTATAGAATCAACATCGTTTGCAATGCATGATGTAAAATATCATTTCGAGTAAATACAATTTAAAAATATGTTTAGGGGATGGGATAGTGAGATAAAAACAAGAGATGAGTAATATCCCATGAATGCCAACATTAATATAATTAAGTTGAATTAGAACAAAATCATACATACACATTTATCAATAATCTATTTACCTATTATATTTACCAGGACTATTACCCTACTGAATGGCCTTTGAAGAACTCGATGTTTCTTGGCAAATGTTTCAAAGGCAATGGATCCGATTGCTAACAGTCTTTGATGGACATTCAGAATTTCTTTTGACAATTTCTGTCTAAAGTTAACATGTAGCTTACCTTCAGCAGTTCTCCCGTGCTCGATCCAATGAAAGCTATGGTCTCGTTTTCCTCTATGGCAGTCTGAATAGAGGTTGCAAGTGTTCCATCCATATGCAGTACTGCAGTTGCTTCGAGAGGCTCATCTATAGGAGCGCTGGCGTACTGGTAGTTATCCGTCACACACTCTTGCATACGAGTATCTTCCAGTGAAATCTGGATATAGATTAAAGGGAAAACGTATGAGACACAATCCTGTAACTTTAATTCATAATACCTTAGATGTGTAACCATCCACCTGCATTATTGCAGTAGCTACATGCAGGGGCTTATCGTCAGTAGCGCTGGCATACTGGTAGTTATCTGTTACAGACTCATGCAGACATGTATCTTCCAGGGTTATATTTAATTGAAACATATATGGAAACTGACCAGAAATATATACAATTAAAACAAATAAAAAAAGAGCAGAGGAATCGGATTCCTCCGGGATTCCAACCCGATAACTCCGGGTTGCTAGACCGGCGCTCTACCGACTGATTTATAGAGAACCCTAGTGTGATGTTCGTCCCTGGTTATATTGCAATGGATTGAAAAGGAAATGTGGGGAAAAGTAATGTGAGAAATAGATTGATGTGACACAATCCTATAATTGTACTACATAACTTGGATTTGCAACCATCCATATCTAGTATTGCCGTTGCTTCCCGGGGCTCATCTAGAGGAGCGCTGGTATACTGATAATCATCCATCAAACACTTTCGCAGACGAGTAGCTTTCGGGGTAATCTTAGATTCAAAAGACCAGTTGTTTCAAACATCTACATTTCTAATATAATTGCAATGGGCAATATATAAGAGTGTTACAACTATCTTTCTATTGACATCTTGGTGACAGAACGTTATAAATATATGTAAAAATGTAAACAACGAAGAAGAAGTGCAAGAGTGACAGTTCACACAACCTAACACCCGCAACAAAAACATAACACCCATAAAAGAACGAAATGATAATACGAAATGGGTGCATTCAGATACAAGAAAAACACGCAATTTCACATTCAACACATATCTATACAATATCTTTTAAAAAAAGGAACATCATTGAAGACTGTTTAAAATACAGATCTATGTTTTGCATATTCTGTGTGCTTTTACACCCGTAATGTGGATATTAGAGCTAACACCGAATACCTGAATAGAAACTGGTGCTCCTTTTTTGTTTCTGGCGTAATGTGGGTCCTGATACACGATTTGGACACATTTTAATTGAGTAAATACTTCAAAGACATTTCTAGAGTTGGTTTGAGTAAACACTTCAAAGACATTTCTACGAGTTGGTTTGAAATGCCCAGTTTTGTCTTATATCCCGGTTTCATGAACAAATATCCCCCAGCGTTCGAAAATGTATTTTTCAAAATATTACTACGGAGATGCTGTCAGTACTTACTGGCACATTCAGGCACCTGCTGTTCAATAGTTTAGATCCATACGCAGAACCCTCGTTGAGACAGTTTTTTATAGTTTCCAGGAACTTGTCTTCCACATCCGTCATCTTGTAGATACAGAGAGCAGATTTAGCTGTTGGTGTGTCTGTGTTATCTCCACTACCTGATGCTGCAAACACTGCGTGCAACAGAGAACTGCCATCGGTGTTCAGTGCTTCTGCAAGGTTCCTTCCAGGCAGCGATACATCAATGGCTTGGACCAGGTTATACGAGGTGCCATCCCTCGCAGAACATCTAAAAGGCACATCTGTAAAGGTATCAAAGTTGCTGCTAGTTTGGCACACCCTGTTGAGCTTGGAAACATAGGGAAGATCTGCGGGTGGTATGGTATTGGCACCGTCATATTCCAACTGCTGCTGATTGGTTACGAAGTAGGTGAAACCACTCTGCACAAAGCCACTCCTGAATTTGACTTCAACAGTATTAATACGTGCATCCGACGATGGTTGATTAGTTTGGCCCTGAAACTGCAACTGATTGCTTGTAGTTGGATCTACAGTCCAATTGGTCACATAAAATACGCTGAACATTGCCGGATCGAACTGGGGACTCACACCAACGAAAAAGTTATGGGAATCTGATCCAAATACACCTACTGCTGGCGTGTTAGTGTTTGTCATAGGAGATCTTGACTGAAAGGCCTCTGAAATGTTGGACAGTTTCCGTAACTCGCACTTGTTATTATAGCTACCGCACGTGATGAGGCGATTGACAGGAGATGGAGCAACGACCAATATTTTGTTGTCATTACCGTCACATTGAGGTGAGCAGGTGTTCTCCGTTTGGAGGAGCGACATGTCATCATTGAGGTGGTAAATATAGTTCTTTCCTCCAACATAAATGTCACTTATGCCACCTGTCCTTTCAACAACTGCAAAGTGGTTCAACGGTGTTTCCTGCACATCAACAAATTCAACAGGATTATAATCTAATACTGATGCCGAAGCACTGTTTGCATTCATAGATGTGCCGATCACGAGGATGAATAGAATGACAAGATGTCTGATGGTAAATGTGCTTCTGTCAACGGGAAAATTGTTTGTCTCTGACATTGTTCTGCTTTGTGTGGTTATCTCTATCGCTGAAAATCAGTGTCCGCTTTTTTTCTGAAATGACAAAAACAAATTTAACTCTAACAGTTCATCTCTATTTTAAATTGACCGTCTTTAAAACAAACCAATTGGAACATGGATTGCTGATACTCACAAAAGGTAACTATTCACATACGTACAACCTTACAAGGAATCGGTTTGCTTGACAAATGCATACATATGACATTCAAGTTTACAAAGGGGGGGGGGGGGGTCTCAGAATATTCGGTCTCAGTACAATATTAGATAAACTTGCATTGATCCCGTTGATTGAATGATCTGATCAGAGGTACAGCAATTGTTAAAAGGTTTCTTGTTTACAAAGAATGTAAGAAACCGTTCCATTGCAAAGGCAGGTTGAAATATGTGCAGTCTGAACCATACATGTAGCATCAAGATTTAGTATGAAAAAATAAAACATTCTGGTGTCAAATAATGTATGAAATTACACCTGACTTTTTATACATGAAATACATACTGTACAACTTGATATCTTTCCCGACATCGATAAAGAAGGCAAACAGCTAACATAATATCTAACACCACTATAATGACCTCCTGAAATTAAATGATCTAGGGTATACGGATAATACCTGATTATAGTATAAAATTATAGTAACATCATATATTTGTGAATGCATTCACATCGTTACGCTAATCCCATTACCCTAGCTTACACCACCAAAATTAATGTTTTCAAAAGGAGGAATAATTTACCAATCATATGACGCATCTAATCATATTATGGTAAACGGGAGGACGGTGTGTCGTGCTTTTGCGCTCTTCGCCTCCGATCGCGCGTTACTGTTTCTCTAAACCTTTAACAAATAGCTGGATCCCTGCGATAATCGGTCTCGAGAAGGAGCCCGGTCGGCGAATTTGCGTTTCCCAAACCATTCAGCAAGGAGGCGATACGTGTCAGATCTGCCCGTTTAATTGGAGTGGGGCCGCCAACTTAAATGGAGACGCGCGGTTAAACTCATATTCGCTTATGTATAATACGATTCGGAAAATAAACTTACCTCTTTCACTTTAGGTTTGTGCATCAAATGCTGCCAACAATTGCGAAATGTTAGATTCCAAAGTTTACGAAAAGTAGAACAAACACATAAACAGCAAGAAGGTTGTGAATCAATTATAGCTCGCCTTGTTGTATCGTAATACATTGCGACTGATTTGGTTAGAGGGCGCGCATGTGAATAACATCACTGCAATGATTGAGTTAAACAAAGTTTGTTTAATAACAATAAGTTCACTTATGAAATAATATTAAATTGTCATAATTTTGAATGATATGCTATTATATAATATAAATTAATTATAATATGATAACATATAATCTAATACTATAGGATAAAGTTGATGGAAGTGTTGGAGGAGGGAACATCTCAAAATGCTCTTCTTCGAGGGTTTTTACATTACTAGGACAAAATTAAAGTCCCGAGACGTAGTCGTCCCAAACTATCATTTAAACTCCCGAGGGAACATTCGCTAATGTTTTCGACAACACAGTCAACTGATTTAATCTAGGTACGAAAGTAACACATCTATACACTCTATGCATGTGTACTCGATTGAAAAAAACAATTTCAAAGGATATTGAAAGGTTATTTAGGTACCAGCAAATGCCTAGCATAGACTGTGGTTGCTTTACTGCCAGTGTTAGATCAAAGACTTTAATTTCCCGAAAACCAGATGGTGTTTTGACCAGTACTCCTCGCTGTTGTTAAAGTTGCGCGGATAATACATATAAAGGGCCGGGGGAAAATTTACTCAGCCGCCCGCATAGGGCCGCGCCATAACAGTCAATAGGCTAGAACGAACGTGCTGCTAATAAACAAATATACCATGCACTGAGAGCCTCTAGTTGAAATTATGGATTCCGAGGTGACAGGAAAAGCACTATGTTCTGAGGGTCGCGAGACCCGAAGAACATTGTGCTTTTCTGTCACCGAGGAATCCATAATTTCACTAGTGGCTCAAAATACGGTAGTGCATGATATATTCGTTTTATATCCTTCGCATAATCATTTCGCAAAAATAATATATTTCAATTACATTTAAGAAAAACAAAACATTGATCATGAAACCATCACTGCACTATGTTCTATTTGTGACACTGACCCACTTTGTGCAATAGTCATAGCGCAGAGCGCGTATTGCGCTATCTTTCCATTCATGGTCCGCGCATTTACAACTAATGCGCACACAAATGCAGAACGCGCGCATCAAAGTGAATAATTAATCGCTTGATATACAAACGTGTGTAATTGAATGGGGAAAATATAGCTATTCGTACATTACATACATGAAATGAAACTAATTACTGTCACGACCATGGAGGACAATGATGCAAAATGTGCACCATTTTCGAAATTGTTTACTTCGAAAACCGCCATGTTATACATGAAATGCATCTCTAGAATATTTTTTGGAACTTATTGATATTCACGGGTGAAATGAGTTTGTATTTCGTTTTAAATTACTCTTTTTGAAATCTCGTCGAGCATCTTTCGCAAGCTAAAACAAGACCTCTGTTCGCAGGGAAGTTTTATAACACGCATCTATATTGGCTCATGTGATTATCCGGCGTCTATGACGTCATTCATGGAATAGCATTTACTATTCCATGAATGACGTCACGCATAGCACTTTTTTTCTCCATGGGTATTACTATGTTTGGTCACATGACGCTTTGTAGACCTATCACTGAACAGGATTTCATTCATGTAGGATATAAAAGCGGATACCATTAGTTTGCACAGGCGGCGCGCCTCGTGCGTAGCGCGCGTAATATGACTAGCGTCCTCTATTTGCCTTGTCCGCGCCACTTTAAGCTAGACTAGCACTAAGTGCAAAAGCCCGTTAATTGTCGTTTAGATTACGTGGGCATTTGTATTAATCGATGTATCCCGCTTGTGTTCCCGTCAAACGTCAAATGAATGAATATCATCATGATAATAGAAAATATATGATGCCTTCTAACCTCACTCCTAGTGTTGAAGAGGTCGTAATGGTGGTATCTTCGATGGTATTGTCCGTTATAATGACATAGTTCGTGTTTAGAATGTCCGCAATTGGTATTTATACTTATGAAGAGCTCATTTGCAAAATGGGTTAGATTCACTTTTTCAACGTTGGAGTAAAGCAGGTTTCTTTGTCAAACTGTGTACACATGCCTATTTGCATATGAAAATTGAACTTTCAATTTTTTTTTAGAGTGAGTAGATTGTCATAAAATTTGGATTCTACATGATTAGGTATTTTTTGTAATGTAGTGATATCGCTAACTCAATTTGTATGGAAACTGGATTTAGCCCCTTTTGAAACTAAGCTCTTCATATTATATACATACATACTTAGTGTTCCAAATAATTTGACAGCAACAACAACAATAAAAAAAAAAATCGCAAAAGGACGTACTTGCGAGTTGACACAATGGTGGATTGGAAAAAAAAGGAAGTTGGTGAATGTGATCCTAAACAGAATTATAACACGTGTGTTTACATAATACATGTACAATAATAAATGTGTAAGAGTTTTATGTTAAAAGGGGATAGTTGAGTTCTGGTATTAAGAGACTACAGTTTTGGTCAAACTGAATTTTAGTAACCGAACCTGCACCACGTTATAACTCCACCATTCTCGGAATGAATATAAGATAACAAATGACTAAGTAAAAAGTTATCATCCTTTTAAACCATTTTAAATAAAATATTGTGTATGAGATGTTTTGCTGAAATATTTATCATAAAGCATTAAAACAAAATTTACGGCTGGTACAAAATTATCGAATATTTGTGGCCCCCCTCCAATTACTATAAATGGTAATGATTTTGGATTTTTCAGCCATTTCTAAACTGATTTTGATTAAAAAAAAAAAAAAAGCAGTAACACTGTCATAAAAATTGTTTTCTCTTTTGAAATTGACACTCAGTTTGTCATTATCTCACACAATCTTGTGTACCGCCCTCTATACCAAAACTTAACTATTCCATTAAAGTGTATTTTGAAGAGGTTGTTTGTCATAGCTAAATCCATTGTCTTATGTTTAGGGGATTTAATACCAACAATTAGCACATACCCCCACCCCGACCGCAAATTGGAACTGGAGCCTCTTGAATAACAAGTGGGATGTGCTGCCTATACATTTTTATTTGTTGGTTTGTTTATCAAAATGCTTACAATTGTTGTACAGATAGCTTAATCGAGCGTCACCCCAACCCCCCCCCCCCCCCCCCCCCGGCCCCCTTCTGAACTTCCAGGGTTCCTAAATGGACCCTGGCTGTAAAGGAGTGCGGTTTCGCGCTTGTCGTGGAAAAGCAGTGAAAACATTTAATTATCATATATTATTTATTTCCCATTTTGTTTTTGTTTGATTCAAATAGAAGTTACCTAAAGAGATTTAAATTATTTCAATGAGCCAATCTGTTTGAAGGTGGTTAAATTACCTTTCGACATACATGTACACCATTATGGACAGTGCACATATGCAGTACCACACATATGCACTCACAAAGACACTGTGAAGGGAATATATAAGTGTTGTTGTTTTCCAGTTTCCCACTGAAAGATGACAGCGTAATCATGGTAACATCCGTAGACACGCGGCGGAATCGACCGCTTGTACATGTATACTGTGTGCGTTTCAATTTATATTCGCAATATACCCGTTATCTTGGTTTGCCATGCCAGAGCCATCCCTTTTCGAAAACTATTTTTTGCGTTTTTATATTTAATTTCGAGATTTCATTTAACTTATTTAAATATCTAGACAAAAAATACGGAGGAAATCTGTGTACAAAAATAAAGCAAAACATCAGGTGTGTCCCCCTCCCTAATTCTAATCCCTTACTCATGGGCGTCGATACTTACGTAATACCTATATATTCATCAGGGGGGTGAATGAAAAGATCATCTCCTCTGATGAATGGGTATCAATTACAGATCGACGCCATGCCCTTACTAATACAAATTATATTTATTATTCAAGTTTAAAGTTGAGTTCAGTTTATTTTAAATATAAAACAATGTAGAATACACACAAATTGATAACAATAAAAAAGTACATTTTAGTTTATAAATGGAGATTGTATGTACAAAGTGAAATTAATTGTTTTTTTTAAGGGGTAACAAACCAAACAGGCATCAAGACCCTATTGCGTGGTCGACTCATATATTTTAAACAAAACATGATATAATGAAAGTCATAGTTCAAATTTAAAAATTCATCATAATTATTCAAAAACAGTACAGATACACCTATCAACCAGACAAAGGAAAATAATTGCTAATTATGTATCACACCGTTTCAAATTAACGACTCTATGAATAACTAATATCACATTTTACATTTGTTTTGAATTTAAATCGATTTACTTTAATCACTAAACATGTATAAAGCAATACACCTTCATACAAAATATAACACGTATACAACCCATCTAATATGTATATTCTAATTGATATACATTTCATAACATTTCAAATCAAGAAATGTAATTTATATTGTGTTTGACATGTTTTCTTTATATAAAAAATATCACGACCGGAGAAGAGATCTGTTTTGGCTAGAATATTAAAGGGAAGCTTTGTACTGGCATTTGTGCTAACCATACTGATAACAGCTTCATCTTACTTTGTTGGGATTATAGTAATTGACATTTAGACCATTCTTCTCTCCCTGTACTGCGCACTCTCATGTTTTAAAACAGTTAAGATTCAAATGATGTTGCATACGGGTTGAACGTATTCATGTGCATGATGAAGATTTGTTACATCAATGTTGAGGTTACAAACTTAATCATTGTTTGACGAGCGAAAGGGCGATTTCCTTGTTTCATGTTTCAATGCATGCGTTCTATAGAATGAAAAGTAACATACCAAAATTATTGCCATTGGTTTTGTTCTCGATGAGCGATGTAATGAAACCAATTTTAATTGTATTCTTTGTCTTGTTAACATTTTTTTTTTTTGGGGGGGGGGGGGACGTGCAACAAACTATAATTAAATGCACAAGAGTTAACTTTGAATAATATTATAAAACGTCGTACATATGATCGATATATTTTATTTCATGTACAAAATACAAAGTATAACAATTAACATGTACATTTGTAAGTACTGATTTATATTTAGAAGTACTGTGTATATATACATGTTAATATGTTAATACAAAAGTGAAAGTATATGCCATCACTGACATCTTGAAAACAAAGTAAGAGGTGAATTTATAGATACAAATAAATTATGTGAAGTCAGTTTGTGAAATTGACCTTCTCATAGATCCAAACCAAAATGTAAATTATTTCATGAAGAATTTTCATAGTACCCTACAATAAATCTAACAAAAGGCAAAATTGTTTTTTTTTTAAATACGACGATTGACCGAATTCAGGAAGATGTGGCAAGACATTGTGAAACAGAAGCCATCACACATCCAGGCGATGGTGTGGACGGCATACGTCAAGTAAGTCAAGTCAATTTTGTGTACATAGTTATATACACTGACATTGATTAATGTTAAAATAATGATATTTCAACTAAAGTTTTCTATGTCAACAAAATAATTATATTGCGTAATTGATTATTACCAATTACAAATTACTGTACATTACAAAACAATTGTAATCCATAGTATACGCAATAATATATATTAGCTTGTAATGATATTGTAAAGCAATATTCATACTGATCTGAAACAATAGTCTGATATATCCCACCTTTAAACTGAGGCGCGCACTTTGAACAATAAAAAAAAAGTTCACATTTCTCTTTACCTGGTTGTCTATCTTATGGTAACAAGGAAAATTAAGTAGGTTTTGAAATTTCTAATACCGCCCTTGTTTGGGAGAAATCTATCACTGAACAAAGAGCGTTCCACAACTGTTTACCGGTTTTCGCTAATGGTATTTTTCAGCAAACTAGCACACCCATTCAAAAGTAAATTACAATGATATTGAAATACGATTGTACTCTCAATATAACTTTCGGAACACTATTTTTTACAGTTTTATAATGGCTCACCTTAAATTATTTATTGTTACTTCACGCATGATAATTCCGGCCAATGATCTCAATATATAATTCTGGACAAGTTATTGACTGACTAAAGTGAGATCCGTAACCCTACCACCGTGTCTCAGAAGGATAAAATGTATTATGTTAACCAAACACAGATGAAGTTAATGAGTAGAAACACATGTATACAATACTAAAATACATAACACATTAGCAAAATAAGTTGAGTTTTTCAGTACGGCCACTTGTTGCGGCGTCAACACTTCATGATATAAAGGTGACTACCCTATACCCTATCTAAACCTTAGCACGAGAAGATCAGTGGTTCAGGCCGCTGAGGTGAAATACCATGGCCGTGTTTTAGTTGCTGTACAACCTCGGCCGGTGTGTTCGCGGAAAAAGTTCCGGCCGCGGAATAAGACTGGGCGGTACAATTTAGGGGAGCTGCTGCTAACTTAAATTTTCATAGTTTTAGCCACCAAATGTAATCAAAGCCACTAAATCTAACTATAGCCACAACATCTAACCATAGCCAACAAATATAACATATAGCCACCATATTTAGAGTTAGGGTTATGGTTAGTTTTGTTCTCAACTATATTTTTGAAATTTGAAGTTATATCGACAAGGCGGACAATAACCGCGCGCGGATTGTATCCGCCCAGTCTTATTCCGCGGCCGGACTTTTACCGCTACCACACTGGTCACCGGTGGGCCGGGAATTTATTCCACGGGGTCGTAGTACTCATGGTACAGTTCCGTGTCAAGTTCATCAATAGATATGTAACCCTGACAAAGAAAAAGAAATACAATACAAAATGAGTGGTTTGCATAATTGTATTAGGACATTATATGCAAATGTGCATTCACTATGAATTATAGTAGGTCATGAACATTATTTCTCGACTTCGAATCCATATTACTATTCATGGTCATGCAAAACAAGAAGGCAAGGATATATTCAATATCCCGTTGGGAAAAAGGTGATTGTGCCAAATTATCTATACGTCCTTGCCAGTATTATATATATTAAACTGTCATCATTAATCTAGCAATAAGGCTTTCCATTTTTCTCACGAAATAACCTCTTTTTTTCTGAAGCCGTATTTAAACATCAGATGCTTTTTTGTAATGTTATTTAAAAGTTATGATATATATGTGTTGATGTGTGTTTTGAAGTGTATTGAATTTTGAACCAAAGGAATATAAATAATATTTCGTGCAATAGGGCTGAATTAGGCCATTCCATCGCTTCTATGTATTCTTGCATATGTTTTAATTCAATTTGGAAATAAACAAACAAAGAAACAAATACAACTTTTACCTGTGTTTGCTCCAAGAGCTGTTCAAGTTTCCTCAGTGTCTGGTTGAATGTCGGCCGCCTTGTTTGAGCGTTCTGCCAGCACTCGCTCATAATGTTATATCTAAATGAACAGAATATTTATAAAAATTTAAAATGAAACATTCAAATTAATATTCAAATTAACTGAATTTTCTCATTATGATAACAAGAATTTTAATGAAATATTTAAATTAATTATAATCAAACTTGTTACGTGAACCTACTAAAAGCTTTTAGAGCTATTTGAACCGTTGTTCATAATGACATTAGATTTCAAAATCTGATTTAATATTTCTAGAAAAATAAATGTGATCCATTAATTGTTCAAATAATTTAAGATTATTTGGGGCTTACAAATTTATATTTTACATTATACTTTGGATGATGATAACAACTGAATAAAATGTAAGCCAATCACAAGTCTTACAGTGGTTGTCCACAGTGACGGGGGCGTGGCATCTTGTAACCATTGGTTACCTCCTGCTTGACTGCGATGAAGTTCATACCGGGGTACGGCTTTGCACCTGCATTTATGGAATTGTAAAGACAGTAATTATATTAATAATTCAAGAATAAATATATTTTAAACATGTTTAAATTATGACATATTAAAGGGACAGGCCCTCTTTTGCAAGCCGAATTTCAAAAGTTGCGAGATTATTGTCTTATATGAAAGAAAATGTCATTTAACAGCATGCCTGAACAAATTAGGGCTTGAAATCTCTATTTCGTGGAGTTATAGACCTCGAACTAATAAAACGACAACCAACGTTTAATTGTGCAGTATACGTGTATTCACCCGGTGAGAAAGTTCGCACACAGATTCCACGGAGTACCACTTTGATGTGCGTGACCCCTACGTGACCCGCGCACAGATATACAATGGCATAAGCGAATACTAAACACAATAACCAAATCTCGCTACTGACTACATGTAATTATATATTCTTTATTTATGAGATCTTTTTCCGTGACATAGGTTTACTTTACAAATGTCGGCTTCACAATACCTTTACAAGAATAAGTACAATATTGTTGTAATATTATGCTAAATCAGTTAAACTCCTTTAATGACCGATATATAGTTTGATGGAGGGACGCATTCGTTTTTCATTTGTTGAATCCAAATTACAGGGCTGTTCGATCTGATGTTTTTGTGTGTGTTACATTCATCCCCATCCGCCAACTGGAAACTGTTCAGCAGTTTTGTAAAAGAGGGCCTGTCCCTTTAACAGAAAAAGTTATTAATTAAGAACTACAATTGCCCAATAAAGCATTCGATCTCAAATTTCGTCTTACCCAGTGGAATAATATTTCATGTTTTTTGGTATAAATTATGTCATTACCTTTTAGCTCAGAAAATAAGAAACTGGCCTAATTTGAAAAATACGATGCTAGCCCTGTTTCATAGTGAACTAGTATATCATGCCCTTCGTCGATTCCTCATTTAATAGGGACCCATGTAATTGTGCAATCTCCAACGGAATAAAGGGATATTTAAATGTACAGATACTTCAACTATATAGGAAACTGTATAACCCAACATACTATATAGTATACAAATCAACTCCCTTTGTCAAGAGCATTTTGGCAGTTTGGGTTGAAGTGTGGACTCACCCAGAGTTACGATCTCCCAGAAAACGATGCCAAATGACCAGACATCACTCTCTACTGCGCATGCGCCGTTCAGCAGAGTCTCCGGCGAGGACCATCGCGTTAGTTTCTGTAAATCATACAGAATAATAAAATAACACAGTTTAGACAAGCTAGTGACACACAGGAAAGTCACTGAGACGGAGTGTTGACTTCCTTGGTCGGTGTCCTTTATAAAGTCCTCTCTATTACATACTCTGCTCTCATGGGTTCGAAGTCACGTATTTCCCATTTGTATAGAATTGTGACTTGTGGGCCACACCCTTCGCTCTTGATGTAAGGGTGGAACACCTGGGGTTTGAACCAAGGGATGGGGTGGGGTGATAGGGTGGGTAAGATGATGAGAACTTACTAGATTAAGTTTTGTATATTAGTATTTTCTCTCTATTAAAGAGAGCATGGTGGATGGATACAACTATCTTCAGAGGAATGAAAACCAAGCAAGGGTACTGAGGGTAAATGAATGTCAGCAAGTGATGTAAGTTGCAGAAAAAATAAATAATTATAATATGATTCAGAAATAATATTTGTATCATATTCATAGTTCAATCATCATGGTGGATTGGTCTGTTTTCTATGCACGGAACATACCGGTTTCTGGTCCGTTGTCATGGTGATCAGTCCGTAGTCAGATATCTTGCACTCTTTCTTCTCAGTCATCAGAATGTTGTGAGTACACAGCGAGCCATGAGTGATCTGTTAGAAGGGAAATTAAAATAAAAACTTATTTAAAAATTATTTCTTCATCAGACATTTTTTTTCTCATCAAAGATTACTTCAAAACAAAAATAAAATATTTAGTTTGAATATGCAAACACAAACACTTTAACACTTACATTATAAACACATAAACACACACACACATACACACACACACACACACACACACACGCACACACACACACACACACACACACACACACACACACACACACACACACACACACACACACACACAGATATCCGATATTTATTACTCAAGCCTAAGGAATGCTACATTTCAATAGTTAAAGGGGACCACCAGGCAAAGAACAACACATTATAATATGTTTTGGTACCGTTTTGTGATATCAAATAGATACCCAACATTTTGCAAAGGGTTGTGTAATTCATAAACAAAGCAATTAATTTCCACCACTTACGGAACCACTGCTATTTCCTGGTTCCATACGGGCCAACCATTTGCGAGTGCGCCAATGCTATTCACGCGCACGTTTGTAAACAATAGATTCCCGGGCGATTCGTTCGCTCTGCACGCGTTGCAAATCACCGCACACATAGCAGTCTGCGTAATTCAGACCGCATGAACGCATGCTTTAGAATGGTGATGCGTTTCCAATTTTTGTTGTTCTTTTCTGGAAACATAATTTTGTGAACTTGTTGATGGAATGGAATACTAAAGATGTTACCTTTCTTTAATAAGAATATTATTTTGGGGTGGTGGTACCCTTTAACTAAAACTTTTTTATTCATGTATAATTCATACCATTTTGATACCATTCTTTCAAAATTTCTGACGTTAAGATATTGAAAAATAATATGGCAAAAGCTGTATCGTCAGTGTGTATACTGCTTCATTGATGATAAATACATGCCGCTAACCTTTCTAGATGAGAGAAAGTCCATGCCATTTGCAACCTGGCAGGCAAACTTGAGGAGAGATGCCTCATCCAGGCGACTCTTGCTTCCCTTAATGTTCCCGTATGTACGTTGGCCGTGGGCGCCATTGGTCTGTAGGTGGGTGAGCAGGGATCCCCCGGATACAAACTCGTACAATATGCTTGCTGTGGATTAGTAAGAGTATGGACGAATACAAGACACCTATTTGAACTGGAGTGAGTTTGCATGGCGAGATGTGTTCCTTAAACAAGATTCTTACTATTATTACTTTCATTACTTGATTATATTGAGTAAATATTTACGTACTCTGGCCGTGGGCGCCATGTGGATCTTGTATTGAGGACAAAAGTATGAAAATATTATATTATTGGGCCTGGAGTCTATGTACGTATAGAGGGATGTGTTCCTCTTTTGATAACAAATCATTTCTGTTTTATTTGTATGTACTCTGGATTTAAGAATGATTACCGTAACAAGAAATTGCACTAGAAAAAAACTTACGTTGCTCGGGGCAGTATCCAATACATGCCACAATATTGGGATGGCCAGACAAACTGCTGAGGGTTTGGACAGCAATCGAGATGGTCGATGACTCTCGCTCATTGTCTGAATTAGTGTATATCAACATTGGAAATAAAACATTATAATAATCAAAGTAATTTTTAAAATATACCAAAGGATCATATATGTTCAATAATAACAGTAAATTATTATTATCTCGCTCAATAATGACAATATGAGACTTATGGGGCATGGAGTCTATATATCAACGTATAGAGGGATGTGTCCCTCTGTTATACATACTCGTTTATACAGTTCCTGACAAATCATTTATTTGTTATTGTTATGTAACTCTGGTTTTAAGACTAATTAGTAACAAGAAGTCGCAAATAAAACTTACGTTGCTCAGAGCAGTATCCACTACATGCCACAACATTGGGATGATCAGTCAAACTGCTGAGTGTTTGGTCAGCGCTCGAGATGGTCGATGACTCTCGCTTATTGCCTGGATTAGTTTATATCACAATTGGAAATAAAACATAATAATAATCGAAGTCAATCTTTTTAAAATACTACAGGTATTATGTTTGCTCAATAATAACAGTCATTCACTCTGCTATCGCACATTTCAAATTACTCACTCGTCAATGCGTTTTACAGCCTCTCCAATCTATAACTTAAAAAAAACCAAAGTCTTCTAATTTCTCTTCAATATTTTTACTGTGGGAGGCAAGCCTCAAGTCTACTGGCACATTATTCCAGACAGAAGGACCAGCAACATAAATATTCCTTTTTTACATCAAAAATATATCAGAGGCAACATGAAATTTAAAAAGATATAATTATACATGTATATATATACACTCAGCAAAAAAAGAAAGTAAACACTTTTTCAAGTTCATATTTTTTATATAAGATTTTATAAAAAAACAAATGAATTATATATCAAATTAAAGGATATTTAATTGTTTTAACTTTTTATTTTTTTGGTGCAATTTTGCAATTTTTTTACTTTTGCACCTTGGAACAGACAAATGAATGTGTTCACTCATGCGTAAAGTTTCACTTTGTATTCACCTACCAGGTTGAAAAACGATAAAATATCCTTCAATTTGATATATAATTTTTTTTTTTTTATAAAATCTTATAATGACAAATATGAACTTTAAAAAGTGTTTACTTTCTTTTTTTGCTGAGTGTATATACTTATGAACTATAATGTTACTACGGTGATATTATGATATGATCATATTAAAGTAGCCTACGCATTTTTTTTTTTTTTTACCTGCAGACAATAACATTATGTTTATATGTAATTTTCTATTCGTGTCGCCAGTTGTAGCCATTATTATAGGGAAAAGGGACATTCGTATTATTGCCCGCTCTGTTCCTCGCACTAATCAACGGATTAGCATATAATATGGGTAAATCATGTCTAATTAACGAATCAGTGGATTTTGTATGTCACGCACTTTATAATCACAAAGTATACTTTACAATACATAAACATGATGACAATACATATCATTTGTTCGACCCTCATTTTCTACATCCTGCAGACGGCGATTCCCTGGTGAGCATGATGGGAAATCCCCTCTGACGTTGTTGCAGAACCTTCTCAAATAAACATGATAAACTATGTCAATATGCCAATACCAAGTAAACAACCAAAATGTATACAAAGCGCGAGCTATTGTGCAAACAAATAATTTTGGACTTTGCCATATCTATTCAAAGTGGTTTCATGGGTTTGATTTTAAGCAGTGGCGGATCTAGGGGGGGGGGGGGGGGTTAGGGGGTTTAAACCCCCCCCCCCCCCCCCCTTAGGCTGCCAAGTGAAAATGTATCAGTGAAAAAAGTGAAACAAAAGTGAAAAAAAAAATCACTTACGAGGGTTCAAAATAGCAAAAAAAATTCGCCGCTTCGCGGCGAATGGACGGTGTTCCGCATCGTCATTGGGTCAACCCCCCCTCCCTTAGCAAAAAGCTAGATCGTCATTGGGTCAACCCCCCCCCCCCCTTAGCCAAAAGCTAGATCCGCCCCTGTTAAGGGATACAATTTTGGCTTCACAACACAAATGAACATCGGAATATACCGTTTCATTTGTAAATGCACATCATCGTGTGCAATACTAACATAATGAGGAAGTACATTTCAATTTGTTTTATCCATATGAAGATAGATTTCCATATTGGTAATGAATATGACTAAGGAAAATGTCAAAGTATGCCTTTCCTGTATATATATTTATGAAAACAATCACTAGTTATTTCACAAAACACGGAAATCCGGATAGATATCATGGATATTGCAAATCATCTTATTTTCACATGTCACTGTCTACTTAAATTGTTACAATGCAAGACAATTGTTTGGTGGCTTATAATATGTATACAATTCTTGTTCCCGTACGATGACATTTGTTGGCATTTCTTTGCATTAGGAATGTCGAATTCAGCGGAAACATAACGAATATATGTAATATTTTTCCGTCTTTTCAAAAGAAATATCTTCGTCGATTTCAAATAATATGATACAGTATTATCTTAACAACACACTATCCATTTAGAATAACATGACCAAACCGAAAACTTTTAAGTAATTTTGTTACGGACTAGCATTGCGCAACATATTATATAGCTCACAAATGCATCTATAATATCCTCAAATGTTGTTATGAATGAGGAAATAATGTATACATATAGTAAGCTAGAATAAGATTGAAATACAGGGTTCCATATCCCGAGTGGAATGGTTAAGTGCTCTTCATATGTTGTATTGATTGTATTTACAGTGTACATCGTTGACTGGGAGTCTATGATACTAAGAACTTAGAAGTCCTGTTTATCATATGGATTCTGCACAGGAAACACACCTAGTCATTTGCAGACAATTCATTGATGCGAAAATAAACAAAACATGCGGAGATCTGCTATCCATTGGTTATCAAATATAACATAAAACGTGCCATGGATATTATGGGCAAATTGTTTTTGTTGGATAATTTTCATAACATAGGATCACTTTATAGATAACATAAATTATAATAACAATTCATGTTACAATGTTCCCACCTCGTATCTGTCGGATAGCCACTGCCGTACCCCCTTGGGGTGAATTGAGTTCCCCTTTCCACACATCACCGAATTCCCCACTCCCAATGGGACCCAGCCTAGTGAAGAATGATACATCAGCAGCAGATATCGACACGGAACCATCTCCCTTGAAGCCAAGATTTAGGGCAGTGTATGTTGCGTTAGCTGAATTTGTGAGAAATCAATCATATCAAATTTGTATTAAAACGAAATTTTGGTCAGCAATATAAATTCATTAAGTGATGAGTATATCTAAGTCCATTTGCAAGACTTCTCAATTAAAATTAATTGTCTAATGCTTTTAATTATATTAAAATTATTCACTTTCTTTCGTAATTATACAACTTTCTTTAATCAAACTTAGACACCCTATCTAAAATAATCACTTGAAAATGTTACAGTTTGTAAAAGCTATGAACAAAACCACTTACTACTTGTCCCAGGTGCAATCATCTCATAAGGTTTGTTGTCGTCTGCTCCGTCAGTGTTCACCTCACTCCTGGAAAAGAAAAATACAAAGAAAGAACATTGGCGTGGAGGTCTACGGAGGGGGTACATGTAGGGCACCCCCCCCCCCCCCCCCCCTCCCTCACTCCCTGAGCAATAATAGGACCCAAAATGCAAAACGTGAGGGGAAATTCTTAGTTCAAAACAAAAAGATATACTGTATTTATAATTATATGAGGTCGTTTTGCCAGAATGTTTGGTGATTATTGCCGGATATAATATTAGCATGAAGATGTATCTATATTGATATTTCATTAGAATAATCATGATGTACTTTTAAAGAATGATTAATTACGTATTCAGTATATATACTGTAATTGGGAATATTTGTCAGTGTAATGATTGACATACCTTGATTTCTTGGCATCATTCGATTCTGCGTCAGCGTGCATGAATTAAGAGAAAACATTAACACTATTATAAAAAGACATAGCTTTTAAATTATTTCAATAATGTTTTGAATAACACTAGTAGGTCGATTTTCTGTATGTCTGTATGTTTGTGTAATGAATATTTTGTAAGCAAAAAGAAAATAAACAATCAATGGTAAAATATAGATTTTTTTAATATCATGATAGACCATACATCTCAATTATGTCTTTCACCTCTCAAAAGCAGTTTATAAAGTAAGAGATGTAAAGTTTGTTCACACTTACTTGACCTCTCCCTACTCAGTAAAATCACAAGGAAGACGTTTGCAGCAAGCGATGTAGCTAATAGAAGGGCTAGAATAGCTATTACAGCTGTTGCCCCTGCGCTTAGACCGTCTCCTGAAGAAAGTAAGTCATTCATTACTTATTGCAACAATAATAATTAAGACGCCTTTAGTAAAAAGATGATGAATATGTTTTTGTTTTTTTAAGTGTTCAAAGAATTATCACCTACAAACAAATACCTACTTGTGAAGGCGATTATAGTGATGTAATAAGAATACAAAAATTCAACATTTAACGTTATGCTAATAAATTAATTATACATTTTTTTTATGTAGTATGTATAATATCAGTAATTTCCATAGCCCATGCATTCTATGTCTTTTTGCATGCACATAAAAACACAAAGTTTAGCTTTAAACACATCAATCATATTTTGCAGATCATTAACATTATATCAACTCCGGGATACCATTTAATAGAACATGTAGTATGACAATTTTGATCCCTATAGTAAATATGTATTACAGGGTGGTCCCCCAAAAAACGGAACGGGGTACTTCCCAATATAAAGTAACAAAATGATTATTTCCATCGGATAGGGTGTTCTTTCCAATGAAAAACAATACCAAGAACAGTAATTTCGGTCGTGTAGTTTTTATTTTAGACCGCTGTGAGTGACACCATGTCAGGCTCCCATGCATTTTTGTCAATTTTCACCAAGTCAGTGCCTGTTAAATCGCACTTACTGCCCATCATAAGCATCGGGCAACGAGCAATCCGCGCTCCATTGTTAGTGTGCACTCAGCCGTGTGCCGAGAGAATGGGCATGGTCGTTCGTTGTTATTACAGGCAGAAAGTGCAATTTAACTGGGTCTGACTTGGTAAAAATTGACAAAAATGGGCACCTGACATGGTGTCCTAACAGCGCCCTAAAACAAAAACTACTCGACCAAAATTACTATTTTTGTTATCACTTTTTATTGGAAAAACACCCTATCCGATGGACATAATCATGTTGGTACTTTATTTTGGGAAGTGCCCCGTTCCATTTTTTGGGGCCACCCTGTATAACGAGGACACATGCATGCATTTATTTCCCCTCTCTTTAAAATATCATTAAATGGACAAAATAACACCAAAGTTCTTATAATTTGAGCAGCAAGTGCTTGGTCATTACATTTGTTTTCAAGGCATGTATTCAAACAAGATTGGGCCTGCATAAAACTTGCAAAAGCGGTAATTAGGGTTAATTCTAAGCATGGTGCTGAAGATAATTAAACGTTACGGATGTACAAAGTAATGATATGCATTATAGAGATTAAACTAAATAAATAAAAAGGAGCTGCTATTGAACCATTTTCCAAAATTAAAAACAATGTTGATTGATTTCTGGATACTATTCAAAATGGCATACTACAACCTTAATATGGAACAAAATTAAACAATGATACATTTCATATACCTGATGGTGGGATGGGCGTTGAACTTTCCGATAAAGAAGTAGTTGTTATAGTTGCTATAATGGGAATACAAATATCAATTCTGATCACGGTACTCGTTAGAAAGACGTGATGATAAATTTTACTTTACTTGTCGTACGTGTTTTACTAAAGTTAATAATATTATGTATTTCAACAAATAATTGCATGCTTCATTCTCAAATGTAATAATTACCATAATCATGTTGACTTTTGTTTTATATTATGAAACGTTCTTGGTATGCAAGACGTTACATATATCTGTATCTGTCATATTTTGGTACTGTATACCACTATTGTCCTAAAGATTAATAACAATTGTAATCAATATTTATGAAATGATTATCTAATCTCAAACATAAACATCAACAAAAATAATTTAGCATACACAAAATAAATGTACAAGGTGGCAAACAATTATAAATAAATCAAGTGCAAATTTTCATTCATGACTGTGATATTTGAAATTAATGCTATGACGTATAATAAAATAACAATTAGTAAGGTGGAGCAATACGTAGTTTGAGAAGCAAACATTTGACCATCGTATATTAATGAAATTGTTAGACTTTTTAGGGAAGACTACATAACTGATAAATTATCGTAATTAATAATAATATACATCTTATTATAGGAATTGACTTACTAGTCGGCAAGAATGTGGTACCTGTCAGACCGTAGATTGAAATAGAAATATGAATATTTGATTATTATGTCATTATTGTTATACAAGTAAAGTTAGTATTTTCACTTATTTCACTGTTAGAGAGTGGAACATGTGAAGTGATTATCTAAGCTAAAACATAGATAGATAACTAAAAAAAGATAAACTAAAAAGCACACAAAAAATAAATGTATAAGGTTGCAAACAATAATAAATAAATAAAGTGCAAAATTAAATTCATGACAATGATATTTGATATTAGTACATAAAATAACAATTATTATGTTGGAGCATTAAATACTTTGAGAAACAAGCATTTGAACATCGTGGAGTATTGAAATTGGTAAGACTTTTTGGGGAAGACTACATCTGATAAATTATCGTAATTAACAATAATATATATCTTATTCTAAAAATGTACTTACTAGTCGGAAACGATGTGGTACCTGTTAGAACGTAGATTGAAATAGAGAACAGTAAATACATTTACTAATGTAAGATATGTCAACGTGTAATACATGTCATATACGTTAAAGAAACATATTATGTCAAAGTATAACAAAACAATGGTAAATAATAATAACGCTACATGATTTCTTTTGACTTATTTCTTTCTTTTCAGTCACTCACTTTGGACTCAAATTTGTCTGTGTATGTAGATTCCCAAGGCATGTTGTGCGTGTTGATTACTTGTTAGCTGGTAGTGTTTATTAATTGGGTTTAACTAGGTAACTGAACTCCAAAATCGTCCAGGGTCTACGCCCATAGACCCTATCCGAAGGGGCTAGCACTTACGCGCTCGCAGGTTGGAAGCATCTCTGGATAATTTCTGGTCTAAAAGTAGCAACCTCGAGGTCTCCCTTAGTCAAAGTAACATTTTCCAAATGTTTCCACTTTACGATTGAAGTGTTTAGATATTAAACTATATGGACCTCGAAAACCGTGAACAAAGTGAGTGCAATAAGTTAGTGAAGATACCTTTGCATTTTTGCTCATTACTCGGCCACATAGCGTCCATTTCACACAACACCCAGTGGACATGTCAGATAACAACAATATATACTCCGTAAAAAAAGAAACAGGACACTTATTTGATACAAAATATCTCATCTCTATTTACGATAACATATATCTTATAGTATATCAAATTAAAGATAAGATGACCGTCTTCCATATTGGAATACAGATAAAATCATTAATGCATGACTTGTCACGGTCAATTAACAACTGCAAGTTCTGTTTTTAAAAATAGCAAAATGGAACAAATGGGCAACGCAAAACCAATTTGAAGGCTGATGCACATTGGAGAATGTTGAGTATTTCCCTCATACTGTACTTTCCTTTCCATGCAAACACGGACACAGTCTGCATACTACGCTCTTACTCTTCTTTTTAAAAAGTATTGATGTTTTATTTCCTCTGCATGAATGTTTGTTAATTAAGCAGAGATTTATTTTACAGAAGGCCAAGTCTATTCATCCAACAACAAACCACATCTTATCTCAGCAAGCAATAAAACTGTAACGGTAACAGTTATATAATTATATGGTAAAAATCCTGCAATTTCATTATTACGCTGTATTATAAGTGACGTTGACAGAAAGGGTAATTATCTGAAATTCTTATTCCAATGCTGGCCATTTAATTGTGACAGTGTAAATGTAAAGTAATGTAAACTTGAAATTAAAAATATTCCGCTCCCGTTTAGTTGTACTTTCATCATTCAGCTAATTAGCACTCCCACAAGGTACTATACAACAATTATACACGTATGTCTTGCTAGCTCTGTGGGCAAGTGATTCACATATTTGCTAGCCAAAAATGTTTCAGTAAAAGATACAACAAGGCGATAGCAGATGCAGGGCTGGAAAGTTATCAACCAATATAGAGTCTTGCAGGTAAACTTTCACATTTGACTTTTGACCTATATATGTGACCTTTGACCTCAGAATATCACGGAGGACAATATAGGGCATCTACCAATTAAGTTTGGTTATAAACAGATGCAGGGTTAGAAAGTTATCAACCCTAATAGACACTTACCCCAAAACTTTCACATTTGATCTCATTTGACATTTGACCTACTTAATGTACATGACATTTGACCTACTTAATGTATATGACATTTGACCTCAGAATATGACGGAGGCCAATATAGGACATCTACTATTAACCAAGTTTGGTTACAAACAGATGCAGGGTTGGAAAGTTATCAACCCTAATAGATTCTTACCCCAAAACTTTTACATTTGACCCTAATTTGATCTTTGACCTACTTATGTGACCTTTGACCCCAGCATATCATGGAGGCCGGTATAGGGCATCTACCAATCAAGTTTGGTTACAAACAGATGCAGAGTTGGAAAGTTATTAACCCTAATATTTGGGTGTTGCCATTGAGCATGTCATACCTATGGTATGACATGTTCAGTGGTAGTGTCCAGGAGTGAATGGGGGTGTGTCTTCCTAGCGCTCTCTTTGGCTAGTGTTTACACTTCAACGTTTGCATTTAACGTTGTTATAACTTTGTATGACAGCCTGATATATATAAAATTGTCTTTGAGCAATTTTTGTTTTCTTTTTCCTTTTTTTTGCTTTGTTGTAGAGTTCATTAATTGAAATTTGGAATATATTAATGCCATATTTTCGTATTTGCGTTGGGAGGACGCATTTTTGTTCATTTTTGGGTGTTGCCATTGAGCATGCCATACCTATGGTGTGACATGTTCAGTGGTAGTGTCCAGGAGTGAATGGGGGTGTGTCTTCCTAGCGCTCTCTTTGGCTGGTGTTTACACTTCAACGTTGTTATAACTTTGTATGACAGCCTGTTAGTGTTATATATAAAATTGTCTTTGAGCAGATTCTTTTTTATTTTTTTCTGCTTTGTTGTAGATTTCATTAAGTGAAATTTGGATTATGTAAATGCCATATTTTCGTATTTGCGTTGGGAGGACGTATTCTTGTTCATTTTTGGGTGTTGCCATTGAGCATGTCATACCTATGGTATGACATGTTCAGTGGTAGTGTCCAGGAGTGAATGGGGTGTGTCTTCCTAGCGCTCTGTTTGGATAGTGTTTACACTTCAACGTTTGCATTTAACGTTGTTATAACTTTTTTATGATAACCTGATATATATATAATTGTCTTTGAGCAAATTTTTTTTTCTTCTTTTTTTCTGATTTGTTGTAGATTTCATTAATTGAAATTTGCAATATGTAAATGCCATATTTTCTTTTGATATACTTTGTGATGAATTTAAATCAACTTGCCCTACAGAAAGTAGTATTTGTTTTGATGAAAAGGAGTCAAATTGTTGATGCGTACACGTGCGTAAGTTACGTAATATACGCACACTGCCTGCATACATTGTATTCATGTCGATTGTTTGAAGGAATTGTCTTCTTTTTTGTTTAACCTTATAATGCAGGTCAGCCACTTGACGTCATTTAGCTCACTCAGCATGTGCACCACTTTATTTACTATTCTTGTTTATAAATCGACATTCTAACATTATCTATAAAAAGCCATTGGCCTGGTGATATTTGTATTCTGGCCCTCAAATAAGAAATAGTCACTGCTTATATTATTAAATCTCACCCTAACCGTTTTTTTTTATTTTTAGAATTCATTGAAACCCTCATCGCCTGATCGCTATAGCCTGCTTTACATTTTTTGTTAAACCCTGAACTTTCTTTTCTTCAAAATCTTCCTGTAATGTATGCCTATCGCATTCTTTTTCACATGCTCCTTTTTTTTAAAATGTATTTTAGATAGCTTCTCTGACATCCAATTGTTAGACCGTAAGCCCTACCCTAGTTGCGTGGAATGTAAATGCAACCCGGCCATGACCCTTTATACAATACATTGGTCATACTACAGTAATCTTTTCTCCCCCTCCACACATTACCCCTTTTCTTCTTCATTCCTAAAACCGCTATATTGTTGAATCCAGGTCGGGTCATACCAGTGTTCCGCCTGGAATTTGCTGGAAAAAGTGTGTTTTTGAAGCTGCAAAGTGGATAAATAATTTGTTATACGTTTGTTTTACACACCAGCGATTTACACAACTATTATATTGTTAAGATGCTTGCATATTTATATATAATTTGTATATACTAGATTGTATGTCGTTGAACACTTTACATTATTTACACTATTGCATAAGTAGTTTGTCTTTCTGTATAATTTAAATATATAATGTTGTCATACCATATTATGTGTTTACACTTCTACGTTTGCTACGTTATAGCTTTGGATGACAACTTGATATATAATTTTACATTATTCTTTATCCTTGAGCAGATTCTTGTTACCGCATTCTTTTCTTACATGCTCCTTTTCTATTTACTTTAGAAAGCTTCACTGACACTCAAGTGTTAGACCTTAATCTCCTTTTCTTACATGCTCCTTTTCTATTTACTTTAGAAAGCCTCACTGACACTCAATTGTTAGACCTTAATGCTCTACCTGTAAGCCCTACCCGAGTTGCGTGGAATGTAAATACTACCCGGCTTGCCTCATGTACTGACCTGATTACACAACTCTCGCTCTTAACTCTCGAATTAAACCGTTACTTTATATACCACTATTGTTCACTTTTTATTAATGTTGATTGTATTTTGGTAAACATCAGTATATTATACACAAAGACCTTTTTAAGTACATAACATTCATAGTTAACTTATGAATAGTCAATCCGATTTACTGCTCGCATTTTCTGACATGGACCGACCTGGCGCCATGACCCTTTGGTCACACTACGGTAATCTTTTCTCCCCCTCCACACATTACCCCTTTTCTTCTCCATTCCTAAAACCACTATAGTGTTGGATCCAGGTCGGGTCATACCAGTGCTCTGCTTTGAATTTTCTGGTAAAATTGTGTGTTTGAAATTGCAAAGTGGATTAATCATTAATCATTTGTTATACATATGTTTTACATACTATCGATCTACACAAATACTATATTGATAAGATGCTTGCATATTTATATTTATTTGTTATATACTTGATTGTATGTCATTGAACACTTTACATTATTGCACTTTGTTCTTCTGTAAAGTATTAGTATGCAATTTTATATTCAATCCTTTACTTTTTGTGTGTTTGTTTGGATCTTACTTGTATGATCGGTAATCAAATGTGCAACCATTGATTTATATTGTTGTATTCTTTAAAAAGAAGGTATTATTCCCATTAATAACTGTTTTTTTACAAGGCATCTCGCTATTTAGTCTTGACACATGTATTTGTGTAATATGTTACTTTATAGTCACTGTCAATCAGTGTATAATCGTTTATTTGCCCTACTTACAGAGACTTCTGATGTGTTCTTGTCCAGTTTTGTTCGTGTTTTGTTTCATCTTCTCTCCTGTTTGTATCTTGATGTCATATGTTTTCTTATCATACGCTCATACGATTTACTATATACTGTTTCATTTGCATTGCTTTCACTTCATTTTAATGACGCCAATACTTACCTTATCTGTATTACTCTTTCGCTTTTATACTTTCAGATCCTGCTCTTTAGCATATTATGTCGACTTTGAATGATTCATTGACAAATTTTGATGAAAGTGTTGTGAATCATATTAATTCCTCTGCGGAAGAATTAGAACTTGATTTTAATTTTGATGATCCAGCAAGCTATAATTTTACTAAATATATAACTAATCATCAATTTCATGATATTGTTAAGGATTTTGAAAATGATACGTTTTCTTTACTACATGTGAATATAAGAAGTTTGAATAAGCACTTTGATGATTTAAAATTATTTTTGGATAACCCTACTGAAAATCCCTTTTCTGTAATTGGTCTTACAGAAACTTGGGTAAATCAAGATTTAAATCAACCATATTCTCTTTCTGATTATGATTTTGTGGTAAAAAATAGGCAAAATAGAATTGGTGGTGGTGTGGCCTTATATGTTCATACAAAATATAATTATATTGTTCGAGATGAAATTTCGCTTAGTAATGATTTTATAGAATCTCTTTTTATTGAAATAATTATTCCTAATAGTAAAAATATATTAATTGGCGTTATATATAGACCACCAAATTCTAATGTGAAAGATTTTTTAACGCACTCATCGGATTTATTGCGCTGTCAAATATTTAATAATAATGACTCCTTTATAATGGGAGACTTTAATATTAATTTATTGAAACGAGATCATGATCATAATAATGTGTCCCAGGATTTTCTTGAGATCCTCTTAAGTGCTTCTTTTTTACCTCTCATTTCTAAGCCAACTCGTGTTGTAAGCCCCTCTTCTACTTTAATTGATAATATTTTTTCTAATGTTATACCTCATCCTGAATCTTACATTGTCCTTTCTGATATGACAGATCATTATCCTATTATGACGTATTATACTTTATCACAATCTGTCAAAAGTGGTCCTCGTCCATTAAGACGTAAAGTTAATTGTGAGAATATAGCACGACTTGGTGCTAGCCTTGAAAATATAGATTGGTCTTGTGTTTATGATATTGATGAAGTAAATTGTTCATATGATATGTTTTGTGAAATTTTAAATGGTCAATTAGATATTTGTATGCCAATCCAAAGAGATAAGGGTACTAATTATAAAAAAAATCCTAGACTACCTTGGATTTCCAAGTCTGTATTGCGATCGATAAATAGAAAGAATAACCTTTATTATAAATATAAGTCAGTTGGAACTGAACAATCTAAAATAAAATATACATCGTATAAAAATACTCTGACTAAAATAATTCGTTTGGAAAAGAGAAAATATTTTGTGGATCGCTTAGAATTATATAAGCATGATATGCAAAATACGTGGAAAATTATTAAACAAGCAATGAATATAGTAAAAAATAAATGTGACATAACTAAAATTAATGTTGATAATGAGATTGTTGAAGATCCTAATGTTATACCTAATATTTTTAATACATACTTTTCTTCTGTTGGGGACAATTTAGCTAGAGATATTCCGCCGACTGATAAACACTTTGTTGATTTTTTAGGCCCCGCAAATCCAAATTCAATATTTTTTACTCCTATACATAAATTTGAGATATTAGATATTGTTTCTAATTTAAATGATAAGAAAAGTTCTGGTTGCGATGGTATAAATAATTGTATTTTAAAAGGCATTATTCCTTACATAGTAGATCCATTAGTTCATATTTTTAATTTGTCCTTGTTAAATGGTGAAGTCCCTGACACAATGAAAATAGCTAAAGTTATTCCCTTATTCAAAAAGGGTGATAAGTTAGACATTACAAATTATCGTCCAATTTCTTTATTACCTTCTATTTCTAAGATACTAGAAAAAATTATATGCATTCGATTAGTTTCTTTTTTAAAAAATGAAAATATTCTTTCGAACTTTCAGTTTGGTTTTAGAGAAAAGTATAGTACTACCCATGCTTTATTATCTTTTATTGAGAAAGTAGCACATGCTATTGACAAATCTTCCCACATGGTGGGTATTTTTCTAGATTTCTCCAAGGCCTTCGACACAGTTAACCATGATATTTTACTTTATAAACTTTCCCATTACGGTGTGCGTGGTAAGGCCTTGGAGTGGTTCAGGAATTACCTTTCAAATAGACAGCAATATGTATTTGTAAATAATCATAGTTCAGAGTTACGTAATATATCTTGTGGCGTCCCACAAGGAAGCATCTTAGGCCCACTCTTATTTATTTTATATATTAATGATTTTAGTAGGTCATCTGATGTTTTATCGTTTGTTCTTTTTGCCGATGACACTAACTTATTTTTTTCTCACGATAATCCACACACTCTTGCAGAAACAATCAATGTTGAATTAGTTAAGGTATTAAAGTGGATTAGAGCGAATAAATTATCATTAAATTTGCAGAAAACTAAATATATGCTTTTTAGTAAGTCTATACATTCCTTACCCATAGATATTGCTTTTGAAGATTTTGTATTGGAAAATGTTTCTAACATTAAATTTTTAGGGGTTACTGTAGATAATCAACTTTCATGGAAATTTCATATAAATAATATTTGTAAAGTTATTTCTCGCAATATTGGTATTATTAATAGATTAAAATTTCACCTCCCCTTAGCATCCTTACTTATGTTGTATTCATCTTTGATATTACCATACTTAAATTATGGTATTTTGACTTGGGGTAACACCCACGTTACGTTATTAGATAAATTGTTATTATTGCAAAAGAAAGCACTGCGTATTATTTTTAATATGGCCCCACGCTCTCACACAGACTCGCTATTTTTAGATAATAATATATTAAAAATTAAGGACTTATATTTATTTCAACTCGGTCAGTTTATGTATAATTATAATAACAATACTTTACCCGCAATTTTTGATGAAATGTTTTTAAAAAATCAATTAGTTCATAAGTACCCAACACGACATTCGGGAGAATTCCATTTGCCCTTATTAAGAACGTTGTTAGCTCAAAATACATTTATTTATACTGGTCCCAAATTTTGGAATACACTCAGTGATTATATTAAAAATGCAACTTCATTTAATTTGTTTAAGAAAAGGATTAAATTATTATTATTACAATCTTATAAAACTCCTAGTTAGTCAATAAAAGGTCATCATTTATATGCTTGTGTTATTGTTCACTAAAAACTTGCCTTCCATATTCTTTGATTTTTTTTTTTGTATTGAGCGCTATTATATCACTTATACTCGTATGCGTGAACAGTTCCGTCTATCCATATCCAACCATCCTTTCTCTTCATGTTACCTCTATGTACATGTTACTTTCACATCTTTTCATTCACTCTTAATCTTATGTATTTGGCATCCTGTGCTATCCTGTGCTATGCACGTTGTATTGTGTTGTGTCGTATTGTTTTGTTCTGCTCGTCGAAGTCTCTGTCGGCCCACATCTTTATTTTGTTTTTAGTAATCTTTACTGGAAGCAATTTTCAACTCAAATGTACAATTTATTGTTAATTACAAACAAAATACGTTTTAAAGTATAATTTGATTTTATTATGAATTATGATTTAATTGCTTTATTATTACCCGAGGGGTCCACAATCTACAAGCATTGCTTTTTAGTGGATCCCTCCATTTCCAAATATATTATTTACCATAATTATATTATTGTAGTTTTCATTGTACATCTATTTCAATTTATTTCACACATGTAAACCTTGTATTTTTTGTACAATGCTATGTATTTAAATTTTGTTTGGAAATGAAATAAACTAAACTGAACTGAAACTGAAACTGAATAGACTCTTACCCTAAAACGTTCACATTTGGCCTCATTTGACCTTTGACCTACTTATGTGACCTTTGACCCCAGCATATCATGGAGGTCAATATAGGGTATCTACTGATCAAGTTTGGTCACAAACAGATGCAGGGCTGGAAAAGCATGTTATCAATACAAATTATTCGCATTGCACTGTTGGCCCAGAATCATTAAACACATTTGTTTGTTGTTAACGTTGACCTATCACCTTTCTTGCATTTTAAATAGATTTACTCACACTCACTTTCGCCTACACAAAACTGACAATGCTACATATCATCAATTGTTAAAATCTAACTTTGCCCAAGTGGTGAAGAAGACTTGTGTAAACTTATCTCACACAGTCATGTACGCACGAAACATTCACCACTGTTTGCCCTCTTAACCCGTTCAGGACGGATTGATTTTGCTATAATGTGCATTTTCCATGGACCCCTGCCCGCGTATTTTCAAGACCAATTCTGAAGGGGTTAAATAATCAAGCTACATGAATGTACGAGTTGTTTAAATTTATTAAACATAATAATTTTGCAAACAAATAGTTCCCCGTGTTTTGGTTATAACTTGCAATTAATTGTATCTAATGGGACATCTAGTCAGTGTTTTACAAATTTGCACTTCAGAAAATAATCACTGGCCAATTCTATGAAGCACATTTCTCCTGATTTCTTCCTATTTGGTGGTGCCAGGTTGTAGGGGTAATTACAACAGACCTGTCACAAAATGAGGAGAATGATTTGTATGGGGGGAACAACTACTACTTTGATTCGCAGATTAAATGTTCTTAGCTACAGTTTCCTTCTAATATTGATAGCTAGTTAATGCAGCCTCACCATCCCCTCCCCCTTCTGAGTATATTTTATAAATAATCAGGTCATATCATTGTTAATGACTGATAAACTAGACATAGAACGTTAATGAAGCAAACACATTATAGATTCACTCACCATCTGGGTCAAATTCCACTGTGTCTGTGGCATTTCCAAGGTAATTCCCCGCAACACACATGAAGACGGTGACGTTCTGTGGCACTGCACTAAGCTGTACAGTGCTACTAGAACCTGTATGTATGAGCTCGCTGCCCTGATAAATCCAGAAATTAGTGATACTAGGATTCGCGGACTTCTTGCCATTCGCCTGGTTTACCACAGTGCATGTTACATCCATGGTATCTTTGTCGAAAGTTACATCAATGGCACCAGATACAGGAGGGACTGAAAGAGAGAAGAAAAAAGCAAAGTAAAGGTAATACTGTGTGTTTCATGGAAAAACATTAAATTAAATCTGATTATTCACCATCTCACATCACCATAACAAGTTTTTTTTTCCAATTCATGAATACAATCATGTTATCATGCAATTAGTGTATACACAAACAAATATTAATATTAATATTAATAACAATAAATAAAAGTGTAAGAACTTAACATAACAATCAAATCTAAAAACAACATTTTGCTTGAGTTCATAATGATGTGCATAATGTAGTGTTCAAAATACAACCTGTTAGTGATAGGCAATTATTTTATTTCTGATAAAAAACAAGAAAATATTACATTTTTTTAAATGATATAAAACTTATAGCTCATCAATTGGTTTTAAAAATTGGTTGCATGTTGTGTCCACAGTGACTTACATAGTACATCGAGTGTCTCTGATACTATCCCATTGAGTGCAGTCACTGCATGGCCTCCAATGCTGCACGTTAGTGGTTCTTCGTCATCTGCTGATGTTGGTGTGAATGTGAGCACACTCCTGGTGTTGTTCAGGTATTGATTAGGGTTGGTCGGGTTGGTGTCCACCGTGGCACCACCCATAGACCAGGTTATGGTTTCCTGTGGCTTGCCTCCCACTGCATCACACTGGGCTGTACAGGTGCTATCAGCAACACACGGTGATGATACACTCAGAGTGCGT
The DNA here is from genome assembly GCA_037951105.1 of Echinarachnius parma. Lineage (NCBI taxonomy): Eukaryota > Metazoa > Echinodermata > Echinoidea > Clypeasteroida > Echinarachniidae > Echinarachnius > Echinarachnius parma. Next base: position 181,715 of record JBAMJV010006631.1, read on the forward strand.
GTTGACCAAACTAGTGAGTGGATAAATAATCAAATTGAAATAAAGTACAGAAGAGTGATTTCACACCTTAACATTGCAATGGGTAATGGAATAAGAAAACGTTTAACAAGTCTGACATGTGTGACATGTAGTAGTAGATAATAAGGCAATTGTCTATCATTAATGCCCTTCCAATATCTTAAATCAAAGGACAAGTTCTTGTTAAGAACCATTGCCATGTAATAACAAAAGAGTGTGATGTCATTAATTCAATCCTCATGCCCCCAATTCAAGACTACTTAATGCACTGGCGTACTGGTGGGGGTCATGGGGGGCGCTTGACCCCCCAAATAAATTCAAATCATGGCTTTTATCTAATTCGATAAAAGTGATTGAAAGAAAAGAGTATTTCTTTAGACAAGAAAACTCAGATCTTACTTCATGTCAAGTCAAATTTCCTTCCCAAATATGCACCAGATTGCATAATTTCAATTAAAACATTGCACCTACCATCACACCCTCCCATCACCCTTCCCCCTCTCGGTTATCGTTTCGCTCCCTCGGGAATCGGTCTTGTATAGCCTACGTCTGGAATACAATGTTCATGTTTTGTCATAAAATAATGCTTTTGATGCACTGTTTGGACTGAATATGTCACTTTGCGAATATTATTTTGGGGGTGCATTTTTTTTTTCTTCACGAATCAATCATAACCTCTTCTGGTTAAGAATCATGACGATGATGACGCACTAACGCACCCCGGGGGCGGGGAGGGGGGGGGGGGGGGGTACTCACGTATATTGGGTATACGGGGATGTGCCGATGGGAAGGGTGACTTTTACAAGAAAGATCCTTAGACATGGGTCCCATTTTCATTTTAAAAATCCTTAGACATGGGTCCCTTTTTTCATTTATTCCTTTCCCCTCTTTTCTCCCTCATTGTTCCGGGATTTTGGGATATGCCGATGTGAAATTGCTAAAATGTTTAAGCTCGCTCCACTCGCTCGCATACATGATATTTCACAACCTCGGGTGTTATATAACGCCATATCATAAGTAATAAAATGAATATACCTATACAATATTTAAAAAACGACAATTTTCCGATGTGAAATTGCTAAAATTTTCAAGCTCGCTCCGCTCGCTCGCATACATGATATTTCACAACCTCGGGTGTTATATAACGCCATATCATAAGTAATAAAACGAATATACCCATACAATATTGAAACAAATGACAATTTTCCGCTGTGAAATTGCTAAAATTTACAAGCTCGCTCCGCTCGCTCGCATACATGATATTTCACAACCTCGGGTGTTTATATGTTACCCTTCATAACGCCATATTGTAAAAACGAAGATACCTATACAATAATATTGCAACAAAAAATGTTCCGATGTGAAATTGCTAAAAATTTCAAGCTCGCTCCGCTCGCTCGCATAAATGATATTTCACAACCTCGAGTGTTTATATATTACCCTTCATAACGCCATATCATAAGTAATGAAAACAAATATACCCATACAATAATATTGAAACAGATGGCAATTTTCTCGCTGTGAAATTGCTAAAATGTTTAAGCTCGCTCCGCTCGCTCGCATTATTAATATTTATGCAAATTACCGCATCATAATTGAAGACCATTCACTGTTTTCAATCATTTGAAAAATTGAGAATTTCACCTCCGATATGCACCAGATAGCTCCATTCTAATAGTGTAAAAATTGCCCTCCCCCCACTCGGTCGCTTCGCACCCTCAATTTTTTACACTTTCGCCCTCCCTAGGAAAATACCCTGGCGCCGCCCCTGTAGTATGGTACAGTTCACTAATAATACAAAAATGTATCAAAAAAATGCAAAATGATTGGCCATTGTATTATATTACAGCTAAAAAATGTAATATTTAAAGTTCGAAATCCTCAGACATGGGTCCATTTTTCACAAAAAATCCTTAGACATGGGTCCATTTTTCAAAAAAATTCCATACTCATGAGTACCTATTTACAGCAAAAGGACCCTTGGATGTGGGTAAGGGTTGGTATGTCTCAGCCGCACAACCCCGTCCGACTATAATCTGAGTACCCCCCCCCCCCCCCCCCCCGGACAACGCACATTATACTAAATGTCGTCAAGTCAGAATTTCCTTTCCAGGTACATGTATGGACCAGATTGCACAGTTTCAAGTCCAAAAATGCAAAAGCTCCCTACCGTGAGAGGGGGGACACCCCCCTCCCACCCCCACCCCCCGCTCAGTCGCTTCGCTCCTTCGCAGTGGCGGATCTACGGGGGGGGGGGGGGGTTAGGGGGTTTAAACCCCTCCCCTTGGGCTGCCAAGTTAAATTTGTGATGTGGAAAACATCACTTACGGGGGTTCAAAATAGCCCAAAAAAAATCGCCGCTTCGCGGCTCGTGGACGATGCACCGCATCGTCATTGGGTCAACCCCCCTCCCCCCCCTTAGCAAAAAAAAGCTAGATCCACCCCTGCTTCGGGCTTGGTCGCTTCGCTCCCTCGCAATATCCGATGGTGATACGGATTTGGTTCTGCCCCCCCAAAAGTTTTTGCTCATTACGCCACTGACTTAATGTATTTCCAATTATGTATGGTCTGACAGGCTTAATATACAATTTAGAACTATTCATGTTGAAAAGACAGTGGCACCATTAATACGTGGTAATTTGAAGATGCACCCCGGCATAACCAAATTAAGTTAACACATGTAATAATGATTTTGTTTGTGATCCATATGCCATGTTTATGTCATAGTAAATAGAACCAACAAATAAATAAGATTAGTAAAAGTCAAAAAGGGGAGAATACTGTTTTGCAAATTACTTTTTGAATGATTACAAATATCAGTTTAGAATGTGAGTGCATGCAGGCAGACAAGAAAGCATCCCCCGTACAGTTCTATTAACTTGCTACAAGCTAGAATTACCTTCAACAATGAGGGCAAGAGAATTTGATGTTGAACCAGACACCTGACATTCATAAACCCCATCATCCCCATCCGCTCCAATCTCTGCCCCAGTCACAGTCAAGGTAGATGAATCGCCAGACTCTGATACTCCAAAGTTGGCATATTTACTACTTGTGGAAGCTGGCGTTTCACCAAAGAATATAAGACTTGATGTATCTAACCAGGAAAATATGGGCGAGCTAACACCAGGTGCTGAGCATCTGTAAACAGCATCACCACCAACAACCACTTCTGTGGGGCCGGTCAGGGTCTGAGAGAATATGAACCTCGCTGTTTAAGAAAGATAAATCATAATCAATTTGAATGTTGCACGGTAAATTGTGTACATGATAAGGCTTTCGAGGAGGTATATACTGTAAGTCATTAAGCGATAACCTGGCAGGCCTTTTCCTGTACTTTCTGATTTACCATTTGAGAGCGTATCCTGACAAAACCCCAGAACAGTGTCTTTCACCTTTAGATGTTTGTTTGGGGTTCAGAAGTTTTGAATAATGAATTTAGTAGGAAATAAAATAACATAATAAAAAACACTAAAATTCAAAGTAAATAAAAAAAAAGTGTTTACAAAAGAAATAATCAAAGCAAGAGAAAAAATACGGAATAAGCAGGCTCTTCGCAATTTCGTTGTTGCATACAGAAAATGCATGGGTGGCGAGGCTCGGAGCCCGGCCACCATAGCATTGTTTATACACAGGTTGCATAGTGTCGCTATACAGACACTAATGTGGCAATGTGTGAATGAGTGGTCAAGTCCGACTTCCACCGGTCCTGTCTTATTTTGTGGGGAAAACTTATTTTAAAAATATGTACGTAAAAGACACATGTACATCAGTACTCTGAATTAGCAGAGGCCAGCTGGCCTGGGGACACTAACAATTAGCCTTGGGCCACCACATTTTATTGAAGCTATATATTATACTTGCCCGGATGGTCAACCAAATGAAACAAACATTCATATGTTTATATTTGTTGGTGCCACAAGATTCAGGTTTCGGGCCACTAAGGTGTTAACAATTTTGTTTCTACTTCCCAGAACTGGGCCACAAGGCAATCAAGTTAATTTCTAACATTGCATGTATACGTATATCACCCAGTGAGTTGAGGTCATGAAAATAACATTATTCTTACTCTCTACAAAGGCTTGCAATTTATCTACCACACTTATGTAGCTCTTGATTAAAACAAAAATCTATTCGGGATTAAAAATCCAAATTACCTTCAATGATAAGAAGCATTGATATGGATGCAATTTCTGCCAAATGGATCTCCATGACTGTTCAATGTCTAAAGTGTTTTGTTTCTGTCCCTATCCAACTGTACAACTTCTGAACCCTGAAAAAGACTCAAGAAAAACATATACAACACTGGAGGCTTCCATGTTTTCCAATGGTACCACAGAAAACGTAATCTGAGTGTGTACTAACATAGCAGAAGACCATGTACTGACATAGCAGAAGATTCAACAACAACGCTTCTGTTATACTGCACGCTCATTATGACGTTGTATAAGGTACCGTTTGAAAATGTGACAGCCTCCAGTGGTAACTAAGAACAGATGAGTTTCAAAATATAGTCCGGTTTCTTGTGCTATTTCATTTAAAATTTACGGAGATTTTCAAAATATCTATACATTTTGTAATACTTGGATGTATACCGAATCTAAAAACACATGTAACCATTTTATTGAAAGCCTGTGCGCTATTTTCCACCGAAGAGATAATTAGCTAATTTGCATAATTCATGAATAGGGTCAAGGGTCAATTTGTACCTATATATACACTGGCTGGACTCTTGCCATATCACTTTAGTTCGTACCTTGAAGATAAATTATTCATGTCTGACAATAGTATTATACCATGCAGAATCGGAACAATATCAATTAGTGATGATCGTTTCGTAATTTGCATACGAATATTAATATAATACAGATACCGTAATGATGTTAGATCGCCAATAAGAAATAAGTTAAACGTTTCATGTAATAATCGAATTAGTTCTAAGACTACTATCCCCTGGACAATTACACCAGGATGGTTACCTCCAAGACAATTACCCCAGGGAAATTACCCACAGGACTTACCCCGAGACAATTACCCCCAAAGAGATTTTTTGAAAATTCAAATTAATATTTATTAAAGGCTAAGGAATCTACATTTGTTTGGATGGGTTGGTGTGTGATCCTTTGATGTTCTTGTGCTGCAATAACTTCGCATTAGAGAAATTTGAAATATGTGAAATAAGAAACCCTCTTTTTTACCCTTTTCTCTCAAGTGGATTAAACACGTTTTGGAAATAAACTCTTCAATTTTTGAAAAGTTGGCCCTCATTATTCATTCCGATCGGATATATTAATATGAATTTCAGATTTTTAAAACTGATTTTGATCAAACAAAGTTGATTCCGTCTTTATAATTGTATACTTTTGGACACTTTTAATTAGCTATCAAACAATAACATTATTTCTTGAAGCGCCTTCTAAACCAAAACTGAACTATCCGTTTAAAGTGATACCTGTAAAGTGTCAGATATTGCACAAAATGATATTTGAGACTTCAATCCTACATCAATATCATTGTAAAATACAATTGAAAGATTTGTGAAAGTTTGAAAGAAAACGAACACTGTTTACCTAGTGAAAAAAAACAATATTGAGTTCATATTTTGTCACCAAATACTGATGGCCTTCCGTAGATTTGTCGCAGTAATATTCATCCGTTTGATCTTGACGATATCCGCACCCGTGTATACATACGGTACGGAATTCATGGAATTTTCGCGCACTCGGCTAAACATGTCTGGTCGGGAAGATTTCCCACGCCCGCTGGCCGGACGTGTTCAGCTGAGGCAATTGTACTTGTTATCAAAAGCGTTGATCAACGCTTTTCAAATAATGATTTTCAATGATAATTATCTTCATACTAAAGGGACATTTGAAAAAAAACCAACCCTATTTTATTCTTCTCTTACCATAAGCTAAACAACACGGTAGAAGAGAAACGAGGAAGCTCCAAGTAATTTTTGTGGATTTGGACACTTTACAGGTATGACTTTAAGCTGTATTGTCTCAAATCAAGAGTCAAGTGGATTCTTGCATTGTATGTGGAATTCACGGGGTAACAAGAGGGATGTTCATGTGTATGTAGTTATAGTTTCCTATATTTGTCTATCACATCGTGCGGAAACGGTTGCCATTCATGGTCTATATGTTCTATGATACGCAACTGCTTAGTATCAAACATATATCATCAATGATCACGAGGAATGATAATAATAAAATCGAACATAAATAATTCAAACAGTCTGAGAGTTTGTTTGAAGCGTTTATTGAAATACAAACTCCATTCAGGGGATGGAGGCAATACAGGTTTTATAAGTTAATGACAAATGTGAAAACTTATATTTGCCCAAATTATCATCATTGGCTGAACTTGAGCCCGGCCTAAAAATACAAATACTACCGGTAACCAGTTAAATCATTTTGCACTTGCATACCTATTGATTGTTGCTACTGCCACCAGATATATTGTATTTTTGTTTTCCTTTCATTATCCAGCCATTCCCTTGACTTCTGTTTACAGGCATCAGGACAATAGGCCCCTTGAAATTCAGTCATAGCATAGTCGGGCATCAGCCAAATTGCGTCCTGGGTCATCCAGGACCAGTGGCGTAGCTACGGAGGGGGGGGGGGGGGGGGGCACGGGGGGCACGTGCCCCCCCCCCCCCCCCCCCCCCCCAATAATTTCGAAAAAACAATAGAAAACATAAGGGGACATTTTTTGAAAAAACAAAGAAATACATAAGGTGTGCCCCCCAATAATTTTCGTGCCCCCTTCCCCCAATCAGTCCGACCACGCTACGCCACTGTCCAGGACATTGTATTACTGTGGTGACCGGTTATACTATTACTGAAAAAGCAAGCAACCTTTTGTAAATTCCTATACAAAACTACAGGAATTGACTGGGTAATGAAAGGAAACAATTATAATATATCTGGCGGCGAATAGCTATAATCAATAGGTATACAGGTGCAAAATGGTTTAACTGATTACCGTTAGTCTTTGTCTTTTTAGGCCGGGCTCAAGTTGAGCCACTGATAAGAATTCGGGCCACGAAAGTGTATTCATTTTGTTGAATGCAAATGAGTTGATAACTTCCAATAACTATTTTACGTATACTTTGTTTACATCGATAAACAGAAAAGTCTTCGATCACATGCATGTTTTAGATTGGTGGAATACATATACATTTAGCAAGTGTTTGCGCGGCTTCCTTATTACCTACTATTTTTGTACTAATGCATAAACTACAAATTGGAAATACTTTATATTGTTTTGCCCACCTGTCAGACATGTACGATTTGCGCATGATTGCATTTAATATTACGTTAAAAAGTCCGACTTTTATAAGTGGAATCCAAAACGGTTTAGTGGATTACAGTATCATACTAAACTGAACTTACCTTTTATACTTGGAACTAAACAGGTATAAGCATCCAATACTGTCGAACAATTTGTGAATAGTGAATGAGATTCTTCAGATAAATTAGAGCAAACACGCAAGCACACACGCGGAATGTTGCGAGTTACCAGCCCGCTTGTAACAGTCATTGTAGGTATCCACTTCGATTGAGTTATATAGAGGGCGTGAATATATACATTTGTCATATACACTGACACATTTTAAGTGTATATTGTAACATATTCACCGACAAGAACCATGTTCTATTTGCTTCATAATATGAAAAACTGACGAAATCGAGTTTAAGATTGGCGCATTGTTATTTTCTTGGGACGAAATTAAAGGGATAGTTGAGTTCTGGTAAGGAGAGTACAGTTTTAGTGAAACTGAATTTTAGTAACCAAAACCTGCATCATTACATTACAAACTAATAGTTATAACTAGAAAGGAACACAAAATTACAAATGACGTAGTAAAGATCATGTTATCATTCAAAAAGAGCCGTTAAAACGTAAGAGGGCGCTCTCTAAACACTCATCGGTTTCAACCATTTTGAATAAAATATTGTGCATGTGATGCTTTGTTGAAATAGTGATTAGATAGAGAAATAACCAACAACTATTTAAATACCTTTTTTGTAACTTTTTGAAAAGAGGAAGCATTTTTTTGAATTTTTAACGGCTGGTTCAAAATTCTCTAATAAACCCGGGGCCCCGGGTTTATTACAAATTGTTATATTTATGGATAGAAATTTCAGCTCTTTCTGAACCGATTTTGATCAAACAAAGATGATTTTATTGTTTAAATATTATGCTCTTTCAAATTTTACACTCAGTTTTTCATTACCTCACAAACCAATTAAGTAGTCTAGCGCCCTCTCTACCAAAACTCAACTTTCCCTTTAAAGTAAAAGTTTTATAACATTGAATTTATTTTAAAAAGTGTGAACATGGATGGGAAAAACCTATATCTGATAAATTCCAAAAGAAAGTATGCATTTGATGCTGAGATATATTCAATAGCTTCTATTATACTGGTTCTGCTATAATTTATACTTTAATTTGATCATATCTGTCTATTTAGTGAGACCTTCATGCCATATACATGTCATTTGTCACCATTGTGTGTTTTTTCTACATGAACATAATCCATGCTATTTCACCACTGTATAACAAAGTTGCTCAACTTTTTTTTGTAGCGGTTAGTAATTTTAAATGAAGATCGCGGAATACGGAATTTATTTATTTGTAAATGGAAAGTTAATTTATTCATTATGTATTAATTTATTTATGTATGTATTGATTTACTCTCATAGGGTGGATTGCCTTTCAGCATAACTGATATTCAATGGGGTCCACAAACAGATGAAATAGCAATAGATATTATACGGTTACAGCTCGATATTCCGAAGGTTCGTTATTCCGAAGGTTCGTTTCTTCGAAAATGAAATGATGTTCGTTTATCCGAGAATTAAATGAGGTTCGTTAATCCAACATGTTCAATACGAACCCCATATCATTTTCGGATTAACAAACCCTGTTGCATTTTCGACTAACAACCCTCATTTCATTTTCGGATTAACACATTTCGAACTAAATTTTATTTTCAGATTAACGAACCTTCAGAATATCCTTTTTTTCGGATAAACAAATCTTCGGAATAACGAACCTTCGGAATATCGAACCTTCGGAATAACGAACATTCGGAACAACATAATACAATGTCTTTATTTTTAAATGGGAAGTTTACTTATTCATTATTTATTCATATGTTTATTTATTAATGTATTAATTAATTCTCATAGGGTGGATTACCCTTTCAGCATAGATAATATTCAATGGGGTCCACAAACAAATGAAATATAGGTTTTCCCATTCATTTTAACACTTTCGTCATTCAATTTCATTAATTCGTCATTCAAATTCGTCTTGAGGAACCACAAGAGCGGAAATCCTAACTTCAATTTCGTCTTTTGTCAAACAATTTCACACAAAGATCACACAATTTAGTCATTAGTCACACATTGTCGTCAATTGCAAATCAAATTCGTCGGTCACAGTTGATGAACACATAAAAGCGAAAGCAATTTCGTCAATTGGCACCCAATTTCAATAAAACTCTATTCAAATTCGTCGCATGGTATAGCCTTATATGCCTGTCTGTGTCATGACTATGTAGATGGTATAGGTGGTTAGATGGGTATGTATGTGTGTGTATGTGTGCATGTATGTATGTGAGTGTGCGTGTGTGTGCACATAATATTTAATATTGTTCAATATATATATATTATTTCTACCGTATGTATGTCTTGAAAAAGAATTTAATGCAATTTGCTGTAAACATGCTTTTGTGCGTGTTGGTGTGCACGCATGCATGTATGCAAATGTGTGTTTGTAAGTGTATGCGTATGTTTTGTGCGTGTGAGTTTGTTTTCGAGTGTATACATGTGTATGTTACCCCCTAACTGATTAATGTTACAATTAGCAGTTACATAAAGACAATATAGAACAGAACATTACAGTGTAAATACATAGGACGAATTTGAATAGAGTTTTGACGAAATTAGTTGCGAATTGACGAAATTGCTTTCGCTTGATTGGGAAAACCTATAATAATAGATATACAATGATTGAAAATAACATAAATACAAACATCGATTCAAATAGTTAAACAAATGATAATTATATAGTTTAAAACTGAATAATCTTATCAACTCATGACGAATTTAACAAACAATAAAACAGTTAATGCAGGCAGACTACTAAGAACACTAAAACTAAAACAGATTATAGTTAAGACTTATTACGAAAATACAGTACATATACAATTTAGTCCGAACTGACTAATCAATTTATTTGTTATGTTTAAAATGTAAAACAAAATCAAAATATATTACAAATTATAATTTGTAATTTGGTTTAAAATTTATTCTACAGTATACCAAACAAAATGCAAAATGTAAATCAGACATTTGATAAAAACAATGGTAATTCCTAGGGCCTATAAAATGTACAAACTAATCTGTAATTACATACTATGGAATTCATTTTTAAAAAGGTAATTTTACGTACAATCTTGATCATAGATGAGTAGGATACCATTTCTACATAATATCAAGAACGTTTTACTTGTTGGTATTACGTGAAAGTAATATCTAATGTTACCAATAAAAGAGGGGATTTCATTTTTATGGAATTTGATCTTGGCATTTATATCGTTGAGCGATAATTGCTCATCGATAAAAAAAAAAATAACATCATGAATCATACCTAATGAAATGTAATAACTTCTTGTTTCGTTGTTTTCATTATGAACATATTTGTTGACGTGTAGCAAATTTACATTGAATGCACATAAACAAACTTTGAATAATATTTTACAAGAACGAAGAGCGTTCCAGTACTGTGTACCGGGCATAGCCAAAATCCATGGACAGTAGATGATACGATCGGAAATCTTATCCAATGTTTTCACTACTTAAACATGTCTTAATAAAATCTCACACATTCAGAAGTAAATTACAATGATATTGGAATATAATTGTAGTCTAAAATTTCACTTTTATACACCTGGTTTGAACTAATTATCTTTGTTTCAGGCATGATTACTAGAGCCACTGATCTCAATATATGATTCTGGATAAGTTGTTGACCGAGATCCGCTACCTTACCACCATGTCTCAGAAGGATTCAATGTATTGTGTTAACCATACACAGATAAAGTGAATAAAGTGAGTAGAAACACATGTATACAATACTAAAATACATAACACATAATGCGAAATAAGTAGGGTTTTTCAGTACGGCCACTTCTTGCGGCGTCAACACTTCATGATTACAGAGGTGAGTACCCTATACTTTATCTAGACATTAGCACGAAAAGATTAGTGGTTCAGGCCGCTGAGGTGAAATACCATGGCCGAGTTGTAGTTGCTGTACACCTTCGGCCGGTCACCGGTGGGCAGGCGACTTCAAGTCATGGAAATATTTTCCACAGGGTCGTAGTATTCATGGTACAGTTCCGTGTCAAGTTCATCAATAGATATGTAACCCTGACAAAGAAAAAACAAAAATACAATACAAAATGTGTGGTTTGCATAATTGTATTAGGACAGATTATATGCAAATGTGCATTCACTATACATTATAGTAGGTCATGAACATCATTTCTCGACTTCGAATTTATATTACTATTCATGGTCATGCAAAACAAGAAGGCAAGGATATATTCAATGTCCCATTGGGAAAAGCTGATTGTGCCAAATTAGATACGTCCTTGCAAGTATGTATATATATTCAACTTTTACCATTAATCTAGCAATAAGACTTTCCTTTTTTTCTCACTGAATTAAATATTGTTTTCTGAACCCGTACTAAACATCAGATGCTTTCTTTGTAATGTTCTTTAAAAGTTGTAATTTTGGTTGATGTGTTTTTTGAAGTGTATTGAATTTTGGATCTAAATAAAGAACAATAAGTATTCGTGCAATAAGGCTGAATTAAACCATTCCATCTCCTCCATGTATTCTTGCATATGTTTTCGATTGATTTTGGAAATAAACAGACACAGAAACAAACTTTTATTTACAACCTTTACCTGTGTTTGCTCCAAGAGTTGCTCAAGTTTCCGCAGTGTCTGGTTGAATGTCGGCCGCCTTGTTGGAGCGTTCTCCCAGCACTCGCTCATTATATTATACCTAAATGAAACAAAATATTCGTAAAATTCAAAATTAAACGTTCAAATTGATATTCAAATTAACTGAATTGGGCTCATTATGATAAGAATTTTAATGAAATATTCAAATGAATTACATTCAAACTTGTTACGAGAACGTACTAAAATGTGATGAAGCTTAGATTACTATACGATATTGTATCCATAATTTAAATATAAATTTTATTTTAGAGTTATTTGAAATTTAATTTAATATTTCTGGAAAAATAAATGTGATCCATTAACTTGTCAAATAATCCAAAATTATTTGGGGCTTACAAATTTATATTTTACATTATACTTTGGATGATGATAACAACTGAATACAATTTAAGCCAATCACAAGTCTTACAGTGGTTGTCCACAGTGACGGGGGCGTGGCATCTTGTAACCATTGGTTACCTCCTGCTTGACTGCGATGAAATTCATACCGGGGTACGGCTTTGCACCTGCATTTATGGAATTTTAAGGACAATAATTATAATAATAATTCAAGAATAACAATATTTTAAACATGTTTAAATTATGATATATTAAAGGGACAGGCCCTCTTTTGCAAGGCAAATTTCAAAAGTTGCGAGATTATTGTCTTATATGAAAGAAAATGTCATTTAACAGCATGCCTGAACAAATTAGGGCTTGAAATCTCTATTTCGTGGAGTTATAGACCTCGAACTAAAAAAACTACAACCAACGTTTAATTGTGCAGTATACGTGTATTCACCCGGTGAGAAAGTTCGCACACAGATTCCACGGAGTACCACTTTGATGTGCGTGACCCCTACGTGACCCGCGCAGAGATATACAATGGCATAAGCGAATACTAAACAAAATAACCAAATCTCGCTACTGAGAGTTTTTTTCCTTGACATACCTTTACAAATGTCGGCTTCACAATACCTTTACAAGAATAAGTACAATATTGTTGTAATATTATGCTAAATCAGTTAAACTCCTTTAATGACCGATATATGGAGAGACGCATTTCTTTTTTCATTTGTAGAATCCAAATTACAGGGCTGTTCGATCTGATGTTTTTGTGTGTGTTACATTCATCCCCATCCGTCAACTGGAAACTGTTCAGCCGTTTTGTAAAAGAGGGCCTGTCCCTTTATCAGAAAAAGTTATTAATTAAGAACTACAATTGCCCAATGAAGCATTCGATCTCAAATTTCGTCTTACCCAGTGGAATAATATTTAATGTTTTTGGTATAAATTATGTCATTACCTTTTATCTCAGAAAATAAGAAACTGGCCTAATTTGAAAAATACGATGCTTAGCCCTGTTTCATAGTGAACTAGTATATCATGCCCTTCGTCGATTCCTCATTTAATAGGGACCCATGTAATTGTGCAATCTCCAACGGAATAAAGTGATATTTAAACGTACAGATACTTCAACTATATAGGAAACTGTATAACCCAACATACTATATAGTATACAAATCAACTCCCTTTGTCAAGAGCATTTTGGCAGTTTGGGTTGAAGTGTGGACTCACCCAGAGTTACGATCTCCCAGAAAACGATGCCAAAGGACCAGACATCACTCTCTACTGCGCATGCGCCGTTTAGCAGAGTCTCCGGCGAGGACCATCGCGTTAGTTTCTGTAAATCATACAGAATAATCAAATAACACACTTTATGCTACAGTCACAAATGGTCCGATTTGGGCTACGGCGCCCGTACGATGCCACTTTTAGGTGAAATATTGCGGGAATCTTGCGGTGCCCGCACGGGTGCCCTGGCTATCGTACGGTCGCCGTTGCATTTTTCCTCGCCGTACGATGTCAACAATTTGTTTACCGCGGAGTTAAAACAAAAAATGCATCGTACAATATTTTACTTGCCGTAAGCCAGTAGACACAGCGTAGAGAACATCGCACGGGCACCACAAGGGCATCGCACGGGCACAGCACGGACATCGCAGCCTTTTTTTTTCGAATATCGTACGATTTGGCCACTCAAATCGTACGGGTACCGTGGAGTCACCGTAAGAGTACTGTAAGGCACCCGTACGGGCACTTAGTTTGTGTTCACGGGGGCCGTGCGATTTATGTTTTATTTTAAAACAAAGGTCATCGTACGGGGGCCCGGAGAATATGTGACTGCTCCTCTAAAATACCACAGACATCGTACAATATCACGATTTCCCAACATCGTAGAAAATCTACCGTAGGGAGAAAAATCGTACGGCGCCCGGACCATTTGTGACTGTAGCATTAGACAAGCTAGTGACACACAGGAAAGTCACTGAGACAGAGTGTTGACTTCCTTGGTCGGTGTCCTTTATAAAGTCCTCTCTATTACATACTCTGCTCTCATGGGCTCGAAGTCACGTATTTCCCATTTGTATAGAATTGTGACTTGTGGGCCACACCCTTCGCTCTTGATGTAAGGGTGGAACACCTGGGGTTTGAACCAAGGGATGGGGTGGGGTGATAGGGTGGGCAAGATGATGAGAACTTACTAGATGAAGTTTTGTATATAAGTATTTTCTCTCTATTAAAGAGAGCATGGTGGATCGATACAACTATCTTCAGAGGAATGAAAATCAAGCAAGGTTGTACCGAGGGTAAATGAATGTCAGAAAGTGATGTAAGTTGCAGAAAAATAAATAATTATAATATGATTCAGAAATAATAGTTGTATCATATTCATAGTTCAATCATCATGGTGGATTGGTCTGTTTTGTATGCACGGAACCTACCGGTTTCTGGTCCGTTGTCATGGCGACCAGTCCGTAGTCAGATATCTTGCACTCTTTCTTCTCAGTCATCAGAATGTTGTGAGCACACAGCGAGCCATGAGTGATCTGATAGAAGGGAAATTAAAATAAAAACTTATTAAAACATTTTTTCTTCATAAGACATTTTTTCTCATCAAAGATTACTTCTAAAACAAAAATAAAATATTTAGTTTGAATATGCAACCACGAACACTTTAACACTTACATATAAACACACACAGTCTCACACACACACACACACACACACACACACACACACACACACACACACACACACACACAGATATCCGTTATTTATTACTCAAGCCTAAGGAATGCTACATTTCAATAGTTAACTAAAACTTTTTTATGCTGAAGTGGTTATATTCATGTATAATTCATGCCATTTTAACACCATTCTTGCAAAATTTATGACGTTAAGATATTGAAAAATAATATGGCAAAAGATCGTCAGTGTGTAAAGTGTTATTTGATGCTTCATTGATGATGCCCCTCACCATTCTAGAGGAGAGAAAGTCCAGGCCATTGGCAACCTGACGGGCAAACTTGAGGAGAGATGCCTCATCCAGCCGACTCTTGCTTCCCTTAATGTTCCCGTATGGACTCTGGCCGTGGGCGCCATTGGTATGTAGGTGGGTGAGCAGAGATCCCCCTGATACAAACTCGTACAATATGCTTCCTGGGGATTAGAAAGAGTACGAAAAGATACAAGAGACTTATTTGCACTGTAGTCTGCATGGAGAGATTGTGTTCCTTCAAACATACCTTTTGTACTATTATTACTTTCAATTATTTGCTTATATTGTGTTAATTTTATGTACACTGGCCGCCGGGCGCCATGTGGATTTTGAATTGAGTGCAAAAGTATGACAATACGAAACTGTTCGGGCCTGGAGTCTAGATAAGTATAGAAGAATGTTTCCCACTGTTAGACATACTTTTTTATACAGTAATTGTTGACAAATCAGTTCCGTTTTATTTGTATGTATTCTGGATTTAAGAAAGATTAGTATTAAACAATACATCGCAAAAAACTTACGTTGCTCAGGGCAGTATCCAATACATGCCACAACATTGGGATGTCCAGTCAAACTGGTGAGGGTTTGGACAGCGCTCGAGATGGTCGATGAATCTTGCTTATTGCCTGAATTAGCGTGTATCAAAATTGAAAAAAAAACATTATAACAATCAAGGTGAATTAATAATGATAATGTATCATGTTTGTTCAGTAACAGTTATTCATTCTGCTATCGCACATTTCCAATATTACTTACTCGTCAATGCCTTTTACTACCTCTCCAATCTATAATAAACACTAGCAGTGTCTTCAAATTTCTCTTCAATATTTCTACTGTGGGAAAAGGCCTCAAGTCTAGTGGCAAATTATTCCAAACAGTAAGACCAGCAAAACAAATATTCCTTTATATTCTTTTTGACATAAAACTATATCACAAGCAAGTTGGAAAATGTAAACGATTGTAGTGAACATGAAATTAAGAAAAACTATACTTATGAACTATAATGTAACTACGGTGATATTATGATTTGATCATAAGAAAGCTAGCAGTTCCCACATGAAGGACTCGTTATTGGTCGAATCGGTGCCACGAATGTCGTTATTTTTATGTTAACTTACAAAAGATTACATTCTGTTTAAATGTACATTTTTCATGTTTTTGTATTTGTGTCGCCAGTTTTAGCCGTAAAAATTGGGAAAAGGGACATTCGTGTCATTGCACACTATGTTCCTAGATAAGTACGTAATAACGGATTTGCGTATAATATATTTGATACTGGGTTAAACCATGTCTACTTAATGAATCGGTTGATGTTGTATGTCATGCTCTTTATAATCAAAATGTATACAAAGTATACTTTACAATAAATAAACATCATGAAAGTACATATCATTTGTCCGACCGTCATTTTCTACATTCTGCAGACGGCGATTCTCTGATAGTGGGAATTCCCCTCTGACATTGTTGCAGAACCTTCTCAAATAAACATGATAAACCTTGTCAATATGCAAATACGGTGTAAACAACCAAAATGTATACAAGGCGCGAGCTATTGTGCAAACAAATAATTTTCGACTTTGCCATATCTATTCACTTTTTGTTTAACAAAAGGTGTCCCCCTCTGTCACTTCGGGTAATTCATCGGCAATATCAAAATTGAGATTTTTAGTGTTTTGAATTCTCTCGGATTTCAGCTTTAAAATGATATATAACTTGCTACATATAATTGTCATGAAGGAAAGAAAAACACAATTTAATAACGCGGACCAGAGCTCAGCTATTTGTCAAACAACAGAGAAAATCGCTTCTAAAGTTTCGCATCCATTCAGAACAGCATCCTCACAGAGCGAGCGAGCGGTTGAACAAATTCTCGGTTTGACCGTTCGTTTTCACAATCGATCGTGAAAATAGCGTTATCAACAAACAATATAACGCATGCGCAGTTTACTGTTAACATACAGTAAAATTTGTACAAAGCCGCTCCAGTTTCGTACAATTGCATGCAAGTTAACCCGGCGGGCTAGCTGGCATGACCCCCTCGATCACAATGAATGGTACAATAGAGCGGTAACTTCAGTCCTCGCTGGTCGGGCGATATCGACCCACCTGCTCATTCATCCTGCCCGATCGTTACCGCAACATTGAACTATACACAATGAACTTCGCATCGGGGAGGCGTATTTTGCATGCACGCAGTACCATGTCATTCAGTAGGGTAGGTACCGGTACCGGTAAGCCGCACAGCGCGATTCAGTACAGTAGGATGCGGTAGGCTGCACACGATGCGCTTTGATAATGCGAGGAAAAGCTAGCTACAGAATTTACATAACAAGGCGCGATTCAATGCGGTATTATTCAGTAGGTCGCGCACGCTATCCGGAAATGAACACAACGTACATACCCAGTACAACTCTATTCAGGTCAGTCTGACCAATCACAGCGCTTTCCGCTCCGGCTCAGCTAGCTCGCACACCGCTCACAATAACAGCGGTCGGGTGCCGCTCAATCAATGCACAAACGATCGATCATGAACAGCCAGCGATGATAAACCGAGTTTCAGGCCAAAACCGAATTGAAGGTTGCTCAGAAAAATCATTATTTTCGGTATAAAACAATCGAATTAGGACATGAAATTTTCAGAGAATGTAGATGACACATGTAAGTATCAAATTCCGTAAAGTTGAAATTTTCAGCCAAAGACAATTTTTTATGATTTTGGTGCTCTATGTACTAAACCCCCATTGCGACTTTATACCCAAACTGAAAGACTGAGGCACAAAGGTGAAAATCGGAATACGGCATAACGTTTCATTTGTACATGCACTTCATCGTGTACAAAGTATGCGTCGCTAACACCATGAGGAAGTACATTTTATTTGAGCGCCTAAAGTTGTTCAAGTCATATAACATGCAGTCATAATGGTCGATTCTTGTTATGGTAACGATTTCAGAGGGCAAAATCATAATGAAGGATGCACTGGCGTACGTAGCGAGGAACTTTGAAAAGGGGGCTACCTGCGAGCGCGTACGCGTGAGCCGTTTGAGGCCTGTCTTGGCTTCTGGCAGGAGTCCGGGGCGGAACCTCCGGAAGCTTTTAGAATATAGCTATTCAAATCCCAAAAATGTAAACTACCAGCTAACAAGAAAAAAAGCCCGTGGGGGTGTGTGTGTGTGGGGAGGGGGGGGGGGGGTGAGGAGCAAGGGCCCATGAGCCCCCTCCCCCCTCGCTACGTCAGTGAACGGAAGATGTCAAAGTATAATTTTTGTTATGTTAATGCATTTATTAGGTGTAACAAAACAAGGAAATCCGGCTTGATATATGGCCTAACGTTTTCACATGTCACTGTGTACTTAAATTGTAACAATTTTCTATTGCAGTCTAAATGAATGGGCAGTATGTATATGATAAAATCTTACATGAATGTTCACTTTTATACACTAGGTGAACGGCATTATTTTTCTTTGGAGCTATAACATAATTACAATCATTCAACAGAATCTTACAATGGTACTGAGTATACGATTGAAGTCTCAAATACCACCTTAAAAAGGTATGAAATTAACGGATCACTTAAATAACATAGGAACATAAATAAGTCATGAATTCATGTTACTATGTTCCCACCTCGTATCGGCCGGATAGCCTGACTGCCGTACCCCCTTGGGGTGCATTAAGTTCCCCTTTCCACACATCACCGAACTCCCCACTTCCGATCGGACCCAATCTGGTCAAGAATGAATGTCTACTTAATGAATCCGTGGATTGTGTATGTCATACTCATTATCATCACAATGTAAAAACAAAATGAAAATACATATCATTTGTTCGACCCTCATTTTCTACATTCTGCAGACGGCGATTCTCTGGTGAGGTGGGAATTCCCCTCTGATGTTGTCGCAGAACCTTCTCAAATAAACATGATAAACCTTGTCAATATGCCAATACGGTGTAAACAACCCAAATGTATACAAAGCGCGAACTATTGTGCAAACAAATCAGTTTGGACTTTGTCATATTTATTCAAAGTGGTTTCAAGGGTTTGATTTCAAAGAATACGATATTTTTTAACAAAGGGTGAACATCGGAATAGGGCATAACGTTTAATTTGTACATGCACATCATCGTGTACAAAGTATGCCTATCGAACTCCATGAGGAAATACATTTTTTGTTGATATCTAAAGTAATTGGTTTACCCATGTAAAGGTAGATTTTAATATTGGTAATGAACATGACTACCGTAAGGAAAATGTCAATCTTTTCCTGTATATACATTAATGAAAACAATCACTAGTTATTTCACAAAACAGGGACATCCGGATAG
This sequence comes from Echinarachnius parma, assembly GCA_037951105.1. Lineage (NCBI taxonomy): Eukaryota > Metazoa > Echinodermata > Echinoidea > Clypeasteroida > Echinarachniidae > Echinarachnius > Echinarachnius parma. Next base: position 201,434 of record JBAMJV010006631.1, read on the forward strand.
ATATCATGGATATTGCAAATAATTTTATTTTCACATGTCACTGTGTACTTAAATTGTTACAATTTAAGACAATTGTTTGGTGGCTTATAATATATATCAAATTCTTTTTACTTGTACGATGACATTTGTTGGCATTAATTTGCATTAGTAACGTCAAATTGAGCGTAAAAATATTTTATTAAAACGATTAGCGAATATATGAAATATTTCTTCGTCTTTTCAACCAAAATATCTTCGACGATTTCAAATGATATATGATACTAGATTACTATCTTGACAAAATACTATCTATTTAGTAAAATATTTGGAATAACATGACGAAACTTAAACTTGAAAACTTGCAAATAAGGTGTAATTTTGTTTTACTGAGGACGAGCATTGCGCAAAATATTGTATAGCTCCCAAATGCATCTATAATATCCTCAAATATTGTTGTAAATGAGGATATAATGAATACACATAGTTAGCTGGAACAAGATTGAAAGACAAGGTTCCATAACAATCAGGAGCCTAACATACGACTTGCCGGAATGCTCCCGATCGAGTGGAGTACTCTTCATGCGCTGCATTGATTGTATATTACAGTGTGTATCCGTTTTCCTTTTTGACTAGGTATGCTTAATATAGCCTCTGCACAGGAAACACACCTAGTCATTTGCAGACAATTCATCGATGCGAAAATAAACAAAACATGCGGAGAACTGCTATCCATTTGTTATCCAATTTTTTTTTTAATGCGCCATGGATATTATGAGAAGGTATGAGTGTTATGGCTTACAAATAATTTGTTGAACAGTCATTAGGCTTAAAACAATGTTGTGCAAATAGTAGCATCAATATCAAAGTGTTTCATCAGCTTTGTACAATTTAATCGAAATCACTTACAGCCCTTCACATTTCCCTTGTACATTTTTGATTTGCTTATTGTACTTCGAAAGAATGAAATGGGTTTTAATTTTGAAATGTCTCCATAATTATATTCAAGGTTGGAATCAAGTAGGTAGGTGTAACATAATTTTGTTCACTAGGTACACGGCATTGTTTTTCTTTGGAACTATATGATTCAGAAGTGTCTTACAACGAACATGGGTATACAATTGAGTACTCAAAAGCCGCTTTTTAACAGAATTATTAATTTATCGGATCACTTTCTTAACATAGGATCACATCATTAGATAAATTATATGAGTAATAATTCATGTTACTATTTTCCTACCTCGTATCTGCCGGATAGCCACTGCAGTACCCCCTTGGGGTGCATTCAGTTCCCCTTTCCACACATCACCGAATTCCCCACTCCCGATCGGACCCAATCTGGTGAAGAATGATACATCAGCAGCAGGTATCGACACTGAACCATCTCCTTTGAAGCCAATGTTTAGGGCAGTGTACGTTGTGTTAGCTGAATCGATGAGAAATCAATTATATCAAATTTGTATTAAAAAGAATTTTCGGTCAGTTAAATCTAAGACTATTTACAAGACTTTTGAATTATGATTTCTTTTTTATTACTTTATATCATAATGATTAAATTATTATTGTCATGAAACAGCTTTCTTAAATCAACATTTGTAACCCTTTTTTAGCTAAATCACTTGAAAATGTTACAAAATGTAAACGCTATGAACAAAACCGCTTACTTCTTGTCCCAGGTGCAATCATCTCATACGGTTTGCTGTCGCCTGCTCCGTCTGTGTTCATATCACTCCTGGTGAAACCAAAGAAAGTAAACATTGGCGTTGGGGGAGGGGAGGTACGACAGGTGCCCCCCTCCCCCTCGAAAATAGTTAATGCAAAACGGTGGGGGAAATTCTTAATGTAATAATAATAATAATAATAATGGTGGCTACTTAAATAGCGCACGTTCCGTCGTATAGCGCATGTACCAATAAATAGATACATTTATATGATGTCGTTTTGCCAAAATGTTTTATGATTATTGCTACATATAATTATAGTATAGAGGTGTATCTATTCGATATTTCATAAGAAGAATCATGATCCAAATTTTTCAAATGATTGAGTTCAATATCCAGTACATAAATAAACAGTATTTAGGAACATTATTCAATGAACAGTATGATGATTGACATACCTTGATTTCTTGGCATCATTCGATTCTGCGTCAGCGTGCATGAATTAAGAAAAATCATTACAAACATTTTATAAAAAGTCATAGCTTTGAAGTAATTCTCAGAAATCACAATGTAGATAATGTTTTGAGTAACATTGATAAGTAGGTAAAACATTCTATAATCAGGATAACGTCAAGTATGACGTTTAGTAATTTCCCATATTGTATGGTATATCTCGTAATGAAAAGGGGATATGCTTAGAACATTGTTGAAATTCTGTATGTTTGTTTTATATTAAAGCCTTCGGTAAAAAAAAAAAAAAAAAAAAAAAAAAAAAAAAAACATTGGTAACATATACATTTGTTTAATATCATGATGGACTATACATCTCAATTATGTCTTTCACCTCTCCAAAGCAGTTCATACAATAAGAAATGGAATGTTATTAACACTTACTTGCCCTATCCCTTCTCAGTAAAATCACAAGGAAGACGTTTGCAGCCAGCGATGTGGCCAAAAGAATGACCAGAATAGCTATTACAGCTGTTGCCGCTAAACTAAAACCATCTCCTGTGAAAGGTAAGTATTAATTTGGCCATTACTTATTGTAACAATTAGGTTAAAAGATTATAAATAATATTAAAAAACACGTGTACAAAGAATTATCACCTGCAAACAAATGCCTGCTTTCAAATGTGCAGATATTGTAGTGATGTAATATGAATACGACATTTTACATTATGCTAATTAATGAATTATAGTATATATAATAGCAGTCATTTGCATAGCCCATGCATATAATGTCTTTTTGCATGCATATAAATACACAAAGTTTAGCTGTAAACACATCCATCATATTTTGCAGATCATTAACATTATATCAACTCCTGTATGTTATTAAATAGTACATTTAGTATGACACTTTTGATCCCATTCAATATGTAATATAACGAGGACAAAATAAGCATGCATTTATTTCCCCTCTCTTTAAAATATCATAACATTTAAGCAGCAAGTACTTGGTCATTAAATTTTGGTTCCAAGGCATGTATATATATTCAAACGAGATTGGGGCTGCATAAAACTTGCACAAGCGGTAATTATGGTTTATTCTAAACATGGTGCTGAAGATAATGAAAAAGAACAATAAACTTTACTGATGTACAAAGTAATGATACGCAATTTAGAGATTAAACAAAATGAATTAAACATAGGCTGACGTTGTTCCGTTTTTCCTATATTAAAAACAATGTTGATCGATTTCTGGATACTATTAAGGAGATGGCATACCGCAAACTTTATATGGAAAAAAATTAAACAGTGATGCATTTAAAATACCTGACGCAGGGATGGGAGTTGAACTTTCCGATAAAGGAGTAGTTGTTATAGTAGCTATGGTTGAAACAAAAAGATAAATTCTGATCACGGTACTCGTTAGGAAGAAGTGATAATCAATTTTACTTCATTTGCCATACGTGCCTTATATTACTATAGATTATATATCTTTCAAAAAATAATTGAATTCTTCATTCTCAAATATGATAATCTATAATCATGCTGACATTTATTTTAGATTATGAAACGTTACTGGTATCCAAGACGTTAGATATATCTGTATCTGTCTTATTGTGGTATCAAAATTGTCCTAAAGAGTGATAGCAATTGTATAAAATATTTATGAAGTGATAAATCAATACAAAAAAAAAAATCAACAAAAATAATTTAGCACACACAAAATATATTCATAGGGTGCCAAACGAGTATAAATAAAAACAAGTGCAACATTGTATTCATGACTGTGATATTTAACATTAGTTACACGAAAAACAATGTTCATCTAGTATGCTGGAGCATTATGTATTTATAGAAGCAAGCATTTGACCATGGTATATTCCTTACATGTTAAGACTTTTTGGGGAAGACTACATTACTGATACATTATCGTATTTAAGAATACTATATATCTTATTCTAAGAGTTAACTTACTAGTCGGCAAAGAAGTGGTAGCTGTTAGATCGTAGATTGAAATAGAAATATGCATATTTGATCATTATTTCATTATTGTTATACAAGTAAAGTTAGTATTTTCACTTATTTCACGGTTGGAGAGTGGAACATGTGAAGTGATAATCTAGTCTTAAACATAAAAAGATAATTATAAAAGATAACTTTAAAAAATAAACTTATTTAGCACACACAAAATAAATGTACAAGGTGGCAAACAATAATAAATAAATCAAGTGCAAAATCTAATTCATGACAATGATTATTTGATATTAGTAACATAAAATAATAATTATTATGCTGGAGCATTACATACTTTGAGAAGCAAGCATTTGATTATCGTAGATTATTGAAATTAGTAAGGCTTTGGGGGAAGACTACATAACTGATAAATTATCGAAAATATATATATTATTCTAATAATTGACTTACTAGTTGGAAACGATGTGGTACCTGTTAGACCGTATAGGCGAAGGGCCAAAGTCGAAAAAGTGGCTTCCTTAAGGACTTAGGTTGCCAGATCTCCACAACAAGTTTAAACCAAAGTATTTTTAATGAGACAAATTAATTCAGAGGTCTACCTCAAACAATTTGTTGCGAACATTTCCAAATCCAAGATGGCGTCCAAAGAAGTAGCCGTTTTGATTTGCTATAGATAATTGGCGAAATTTCCCAAACGACACCTGAAATCAGCATGATTTTGCAATCATATTAAAGACAATACAATTTCCTATAATCTGATACCAAATACCACGGGTTTCAGGATATGTAACACGGTCATTTTTAGCCCTAAACTCAAATTTTAAGCATTTTTCCCCAAAATATGAAATTATTGATTTACATAATTCGGCATTTATCAATAATAACATTGGGAGTTGAATTTATACTTTTCAGAAAACTGCCCAGTTATATTAGCAATACTCTGTGAAAGTGTGTACCGTGTCTGAACAAAAAGTTATAATAACTAGAAGTCAGCATTTGATATCGACAAATACAGCAATTTTGTACGATTTTGAACACTATACAGGGTGCCCCAATAAATGTAATTCTTGTTTACGGACTTTATTCAAGGAATGATATTAAATAATGACATATTATTCATACCCATTTTGAAAAAAAAACTTCAGTTTTCTTTTTATTTTATGTCATTAATATGCCGCCATCGGTTTGCAATACTCGAAAATAGTGTATCGGTAATTTCACTGCAATAATAAATCCATCATGCAAAGTGCACTATTTAGTGCAATATTCGAATGGGAGGAGCGCGTCCTTAACAGTTGGACCGACCATATATGGATAATTATGTTTTTAACATGAATATTATTCGGAACACCACAGTTAGCTAGACTTTTTCAGGGTTTGAAGAAAACTTTGAATATGCTATTATGTTTATCGTAGAGTAACTTTTTGTACCACCGTGTACATTTGTAACAACAACAATAGAAATACAATAAATCATATATCTGGCTACTACAAGGCGCATTATGCACACTAATTTTTGCGTGAACATGAAGGAAAACAAATCACATGTGAAATGACACCGTTTACCTGCTAATTTTAATTTTTTTTAATAAATATTTGGTGATTGTGTATATTTCTGGCCATAATCGGCTGTTGTTACCATGGTTACACGAGTACAGTGTAGTGCACAAAAAATAATAATTCGGCTTGCTGAGGCTTTTCGGTGTTGTACATATTAGTTTAGCAATTAAGTTTGTTTTGTTTTAATACTGAGTCAGACAATTTGTATAGACCTTTATGGTCTCCAGGTACATGCCTTGCGATCAAGATGTGTTCGAATCTAGATCTATACGCTCTCTGCACATATGTGACTCTCTTTCCTCAAACCGACATAAAGTCGCCAGATATGTTTGTGTGCTATGAGCCAAAATGTGTGAATCATGCTAAAAAATGAAAATTTTGAACTTTACTTTTCCTAAAAGTATTATCTTTCATCTGTCGACTGTCAAAATATGGAGTCTTAAAACAAAGCCAAAGTTGAATTATAAGCAGTTTTCTAGACCATGTTTTTTCGGAGTGACTCGTGTTTTGATCAAAAATCTTTTTGCAGAACGCTGCGAGACAATAGCCCTTCGGTCAGCTCACAGCTCTACGACCGGCCGTACTATGGCCCAGATTCGCACGCGATCGCTGAACGCGGCCTGTGATTGGCTAATCGCGACACATACCGGTTCCAGGTCAAAGTTTAGCTTTCATTAGATCCTGTTTCATGCATTTAGCTCCCTTGCACTTCACCTTCACAAGGGATACAATAAAAGTTCCTTCGCACTGCGCGCCTGAGTGATCCTAATCTTTAGAGGCTGTTTTCTCCTTATTCTGTAAAACTAGTCTTGCTCACTATCCTACCTTTAATCGCTTTTTTGAATAGGTTATGCTGGTCCAAATTTGTTAAGGTATATATCATATTAAAGCTTAGAGTCTACTCTTTCAAAATATGTAAAAAAGTCCAAACTCATTCTGGTCAAGTTTTTGGGGGTTTCACGGGACTGGGTCACATATGATGTCCCGCATATTCTGTACTTCAGTAAGACACTTACCCAAGATAATGAACATGATCTTGACCATGTTTTAAACACATCATGGGCACCCAGTGTGATTCGAATTCGCAATATGCATGGCAGGCGCGTCAGCATGCAGTTGACTGGAATGCGCCCTGTGGAGTGGAATTAAGTTCATTTTTAGCGCTTGAATTATGATAAATGCAGTTAAACAAATACAAGACAGACACGACATCTACGCGGATTACATAATGATGGTGGAATATTCATCATATTACAGGAAATGGTGGTTTTATTGATTTGTTCATAACTGGAATTGAAGGTGTCCCGAGATTGCGCAATCATTTGGTACACAAATCCTATAATCAAGTTTTCACATTTTTGAGACACCCTGTACAGCATGAGAAATCATGCAAAACTACCCGTTTTGTCGATATCAAATGCTGACTTCCAAGTACTATAACTTTTTGTTCAGATACGTTACATACTTTAAATTTCCACAGAGTATTGTTGATATATGTGGACAGTTTTCTGAAAAGTATTAATTTAACCCCTACTACAATTATTGATTTATGCGTAATTATGTAAATCAATAATTTCATATTGTTGGGAAAAAATGCCTAAAATTTGAGTTTGGGGCTAAAAATGACCGTGTTACATAACAATGAACCCCATGGTGTTTGGTATCAGATTATAGGAAATCAGTTATTGTCTTTAATATGATTGCAAAATAATGCTGATTTGAGGAGTCGTTTGATATATTTCGCCAATTATCTATAGCCAGTCAAAACGGCTGCTTTTTTGGACGCCATCTTGGATTTGGAGGTGTTCGCAACAAATTTTCTGAGGTAGACCTCTGAATTATTTTGTCTCATTAAAAATACTTGCAATTAAAATCGGTTTAAACTTTCGACTTTGGCCCTCCGCCTAGTAGTTTGAAATAGAGAACAATAGATACATTTACTAATGTAAGATATGTCAACGTGTAATCAATGTCATATATGTTACAGAAACATATTATGTCAAAGTATAACAAAATAATGATAAATCATTATAAGGCTTAATGATTCCTGTTGACTAATTTCTTTCTTTTCGGTCACTCACTTTAGGCTCAACTTTGTCTGTGTCTGTACATTCCCTAGGTACATTTTGCGTGTTGCTTGTATGTTACCAGGTACTTTTTATTATTTGGGTTTAACTAGGTAACTAAACCCTAAAATCATCCGGGGTCTACGCCCATAGACCCTATTCGAAGCGGCCTGGGCTTACGCACTCGATGCAGGTTGGAGGCATCTTTGGAGAATTCCTGGTTACCCCACTGCTTAATAATAATAATAATACGAATATTTATATAGCGCAGCTACTATAAATATATACTCTACTGCGCTTAAATAACTATCTAAATTATTATTACCCATGATCATCAGGTACATTTCAAACCAACACAATGATATTGCGTACTTTCTCAACGGTATCAACCTCGAGGTCTCGCTTAATCATAGTCAAATGTTCATAACTCCTTCTTTTCTTTTCTTTCGTACCCCGTGTATTTATAATGTAAAACCGAGGAGCAAAATGTAAGCTACTTATATAATACAACGGTTGTTTCCGTACAAGCAGTACCACCGTTACCCCTCTCCCTTAATTACAAGTTACAACACATAATTGTTCGTGTTGTTAATACCTTATAACTAGACACGGAAAACATAAAAATAGATTCACCCACCCTCTGGTTCGAATACATCTGATGCTGCGGCAATTCCAAGGTAATTCCCCGCAACACACATGAACACAGTGGCGTTCTGTGGAAGAGCACTAAGCTGTACAGTGCCAACAGAAATAGTACTCTCATGTATGAGCTCGCTGCTCTGATAAATCCAGAAATTGTTGATGAAGGGATTAGCCTGGGTTAACACAGTGCATGTTACATCCAGTGAATTCCTGTTGAAGGTTACTTCAATGGCATCAGATTCAGGAGGGTCTAGAAGATACCCAATACAATAATTGTTATAGACTTGCAAAGTGAAGAAATGATTATGTGTTTCACGGAATAACATGAAATTCAATCATATCATGCACCATCTCACATAATCATAATTTTTTTTATCTGGTTTGAAAGAGTTGTTTGTTCATATGACACTCTCTATACAATGGATGCCCTTAAGATATTTAGAATAAAGAACAGAATACAAAAATAGGTTAAACATAAATTACCCAAGTTAATATAAAATTCTTTTCTCTGTACATGAAGTTTTCTAAGACAGAACCCGATATGCAATGCAAATAATTCCTCTAAAACAAAAGTAAACATCAAATCAAAAATTAACATGAAAACTATGGCATCAAGTTTGTTAAAATGGGTTGCACTCTAGTCCACCCTGACTTACATTGTACGTTGAGTGTCTCAGACTCCATTCCATTGAGAGCAGACACTGCATGGCCTCCAATGCTACACTGTATCGTATCGCCGTCATTTGCTGATGTTGGTGTGAATGTGAACACACTCCTGGTGTTGGTCAAGTCTGGATCTGAGTTGGCAGGGTTGGTCTCGACAACACCCGAGGTCTGCTTGAAGTTGTTGAGATACCACTCGATGGTTTCCAGTGGCCTGCCTCCCACTGCATCACACTGTGCTGTACAGGTGCTACCAGCAACGCATGGTGCTGATGTATTTAGTGTCCTCGTTGATCCCACTTCAAATGAAATCATCGTCAGTGTGATTTTCAGTTTACCCATTAAAAACATCATTGAACAAGATTTGCAACAATTGATAACACTAAAAGTGAATATAATGGTAATTTCACTCGTATGCTATGAAGTATCAGATGATAAGTGATATCACTGGTTAGTTTTCGACTCATATAAATCTTCTCTATTATTATTCTTGTTTGTGCCGATTTGTTCCATAATAACCCTATGTTCTCTCTCTTTACAAAAGTAAATTAACTTAACATCATTATATAAGTATGTTTGTTCTTGCAATTAAACATGCAGGATAATTTTTGCGACTGATATATTTGTAAAAACACAAATGAGGCCTAATAATAAAATACCTTCTACTGTAACAGTTCCAGTAGCACCTTCAAAGGCTGGCACATATGCAAACATATGGACCCTCATCCTCAATCTCAATGTTGGATATCGTCAATGTAGATGTACTTCCTGCTTTCACTACACCAAAGTTGCTGTACTTGGGGATATTTGGATTTACAATGCCATTTTAATAAATAACCGCACATCTACCCAGAAGAATGGTCCACTAGCAGTCGTCTCACACACTAACACTGCAGGTGTTCCACTCTGTATAGTGATAGATGGAGTCACTGTAACATCTCCATGAACAGCTATGAAGTGCACACTAAGCGTAGAAATCTATCTGATAATGTAAATTATCACCAGAGACTGAGAGGTGATCCTCGCAATTTGTGTTGAGACCTGATGTAGTGAAATTATCTAGCCAACCAAAATAAATAAGAATCATTTTCAAGCAAATGTTTATTATTTTTATGGGAAAATAAAATAAACCATTGCAGTACTCTTTTGAATACAAAACAGGAGACTTTGGGACTTCTGAATCCAAATGTTCTCGAATACAGCAACTTTGGCTCTGGAAACGCAGGATGTACATCCGACATAATGACCTTAATATAGTAAAATGTGTTAACATACTATAATCTGGTATATTAACATTGCCACGAATGAAGGAAATGCAAAGCTTTATTAAAAAGAGCCACTTTACTAGAAGTATTGATTATTCTTTTCCATTCCTACGTAGCATAAGAAGAGAATGATACCAACAATACCTTCTACTGTAACATCTCCAGTAGCTGTAATAAAGGCTCCATCAGTGCATGCATATGAACCCTCATCCTCAAGCTCAATGTTGGATATCGTCAATGTGGATGAACTTCCTGACTCTACAACACCAAAGTTGCTGTACTTGGGATCCGGATTTGTATTGCCGTTATTGGAAACAACATTTCCAGTAGAAACGTCAGTCCATGTAAATGTTGCAGAAGCAGTTGTCTCACACACTAACACTGCAGATGTTCCACTCTGAACAGTGGTAGATGATGGAGTCACGGTAACAGCTGTGAAACGCACACAAATCACGAAAATTAATCTGATATTGACAATAAACGAGCACTCTCTTGGATAGAATAAATCCGCTTTGGGACTTAAAATCCAAATACTCACAAATACATATAATTTGGTTGTGGAGACACAGGAAGTACATCCATCTTGGCGATAAACCTAATACGGTCTTTTCTCCGGTTCATTCGAGCTTTACCCAAATACCATGTTGTCAAAGTCATCCATAGATGATATAGTCATATTGAGGGTGGCCATGCACCTCTGTCTTTCAGATGACCTTCATATGTTCTGCTAGTTTAAAAGGAAATACAAAGTTTTTGTTTTAAATGGGCCACTTTATATATAGAACAAGTTTGAAATGTGTAGTTTTCATTCCCGCGTATAGCGTGAGAATATTATACACCAACAATACCTTCAACTGTAACAACTCCATTAATTGCATCAAAGGCCCCATCCGCACACCTGTATGGACCCTCATCCTCAAGCTCAATGTTGGATATCGTCAATGTGGATGTACTTCCTGCCTCCACAAGACCGAAGTTGTTGTACTTGGCATCAGGATTTTTATTGCCGGCAGTATTGTAAACAACATTGCCAGTAGAAACATCTGTCCAAGAGAATGGTCCAGTAGCAGTCGTCTGACACACAAACACTGCGGATGTTCCAATCTGAACAGTGGTACTTGATGGAGTCACTGTAAGGGCTCCATCAACAGCTATAAAAGCAATTCACGAGAAACTGACATTCTTACCATTAAATAGCCTTTTGTATTCATGCTATGTATACATCATCATAAAATATCATATATAATTACAAAGGCAGATCATATATAAATATATATACATTTACGTTCTTACTTTATTTTGCTTACTTATTATGTTTGTTGATTTATTTTGATGTTCGTTTGTTTGTTTGCTCGTTTGTCAGTGTTTGTGCGCTTGTTAGCTTGCAAATGTTTTTCAAATGATACACCATCAAAAACACGTTTTCAGAATGTTTTTTATACCTACCGGATTGACATACATATAATCGCGAGTGGGACAATTACGTTTGCAATTACAGTTCGACGGCTTCTTTAAATATGTTTTCCAATAATTGAATATCAAAATTAGAGATACTAAAACTCGCTTTGTATGTTTTAATGAGATAAAGCACTGCTTACCGTCACACGTAAGCATCCATATGAAGCTGGCGATGGACAGTAGTATGGTCATGGTGACTGGGATGTCGCGATGTCAGCAGTTAGTTTACTTTGTTCAGATCCAGATTGTTTTGGTTGACGCTTTATCATGTTAAAAATAATTATATAACTGCATGTATTTTGGTAAGTAAATGATTAAACATAGGCCTACTCACTTAATAATAATAATAAAGATGGCTACTTTATATATAGCGCACGTTCCGCCTTTCGACTCTTGCGGCGCATCACTATTATTACTCCGGTCATCAGATACATACTGCATTTGTATTCGTATTGAAACAAAATAATATTCCGGAACAACGACGTTTGTATGTCAACTTTCAGACCAATGGAGTTTTAATGAATGTTATAAAAGGTAAATTAATATTTATAGTTACTTTCAGTGTACATATTTTAATAATCGCACCATGGAGAAGGGGTTACTCTGTTTTTGATCATGCAGATTGTATGCACAAACTTTAAATTTTGAACTAGATTATCATCGGCGATTACAATGAATAACTTGAAGATAGTCCGATATAGTTATTTTAACAATATACTGAAAAAAATGAATTAGTCAAATTATATATAGAGATTTAGGCACTGTAATATCTTGGTAAACCGACTTTATAATGTTATATACGGCATTATTTACAATTACTATTATAATATAACAAAGAAGCTTTCATGACTTCATTTAAATCTTTAAAAAGAAAATGTATATATCACACATATTTGTTAAGGTATACAATAAAGCAAACAACGACTGCGCGAAGTAATGGGTATTTATATCACAATGTATTACGCACAATCATACCCACTCATAGTCATACTTGTATTTCAAAAAGCACCACTTTGCTTTATTATTGTTCACCTGTTTCTAAAGTGCACTGTTCCAAGTTTGACTATATAAGCGGTGTTAAAATTGTTTTAGTGGATTACAACATAAAACTAAAATCTTATGTATGATACGATTCGTAAAATAAACTTACCTATTATACGTACAAGTTTTGTGCATCAAATGCTGACAAAAATGCGAAATATGAGATTCAAGTAAAACAAAATAGAACACACACGTATACACAAACACCAAGAAGGTTGTGAATTAATAACCCACCTAGTTCTGTTACCATAATCCAAACAACAAGGTACAGCAGAAGTGTGAAAGCTCCAAATAATGTTAGTAGAATTTTACAATGTTAATGGATCACTTTAATAAAGCTTTACAGGGAATCTGAAAATTATCTAGATCGGATACAACACGTCCACCAACCAATCAAGACACGGAAACGCCTTCCGACGTTACGGGAACGCACCACCCCGCGACGGGCACAGGCTAGACTAGCCAATCACGACTCAGAACACTGAATTTTTATCCTAGAGTTAGCTTATGGTTTATGGTCATATTCGCTACTAAGAAAGTTTTTTGGGGGTGTATTTATAGCAGCCTTTGTACTCAGTCGAAAGTACAAAACAGGGCTAATCAGGGCTATGATATACGGACGAAACTAAAACATGTAAAATAATGGACTACTTATTTTGTGCATCACATCCTAAACTGAACAAGGAAACTTGTCAGAAAGTAATGTATTATGCTGTAACTTGACTACCATAGTGTGTCTTAACTGTATATTTGAAATTGGAGGAATGTTTCATAATTGAATAATAAATATACGTGGTTTCAGTACAAAAAATCTTTTCATATCTAAAATCACTAAAATAATTTCCTTTGGCATAGATGGCAAAAAAACAATGCCTGGAAAATGATTTTACTGACTATTTTACTTCAACTACTATAGAAGTAATCGGAAACTTTAAAAGTACAATTAATTATAAGTACGTGTCATTATTAATGTACTGCCAATTGTCTATATCATTGATTTTGTATGTATAGTAAGAATACATAATTGTGTATTGATTTTTATGTTGTACTGCAAGTATAATTAATGTCGTATTTTTGACATAAAATAACAAAAACATAAAACCCGCGACAAAAGGCTTTAACTAAACATGCTAAAGGGAGATGCTTGAACACCAAAAACGGTCACTTTTCGCTCAAGGGAGTTGTTTGAATACCCCAAACACCCCCCCCCCCCCCCCCCCCCCCCCTCCCATTGTTACGCGTATGGGGGTGTGCTTGAACAGCACCAAGGGGATTTAGAAGAAGAAAACAATCATGCAGATTTCTTCTACAGAGCAGAGTTAATGAGGTATACAGTGTTCCCCTTTTGTGTTGTACTTTGCCTGGTGGTCCCCTTTAATGTCTCTCATGGTGGATGTCCTCTCCAATAAGCTGAGAAATTTCGACTGATCTTTAAATATATGTTTGAATAAACATTTACGGTTAAATGCCTATAGGTAGAAGAGATGGTGCTATACAAGTCCTACAATTGACCAAGAAGACTTTTAATTTTGTTTAAATGCATATAAATTGCTTTTGTTCCCAAAGGATTTTTAGATTTGGCGTACTTCAACGCTTCCAAAAATGCAAAATATTCATGATCTCCAAAATAAATGAACGAAATTACATTAGGAACCCGACTATAGTTTCGTTATACGACGTTTCTTTATACGAAGTATCGTTAGTAAGCGTCCACACACACAATTTCATTGTATGGCTATCCCGAAACGGTATAGCTATACCGTTTCGGGATAGCTATACGAGGAATTTTCTGTTTCAGTCATGCCGTAAAAATTAAACTGCTAAGTTTGACAATTCTTAAATTTATATTGACAAAAAAAATGGACGTCAAGCCATGTTGAATATACTTTACTGGATGAGTCGTTATATTTATTTCCGTGGTCATTGTCCTTGAATATAAAGTCCTCTGCTATTACCTGTATATATTCAGTTTCCATGGGCTCAAAGCCACTAATTTCCCATTTGTAAATATATATTAACGTGTCTTATGTGTTTAACTCGTATTTCAATGGTATTTTATGAATTTAATGCATTTAATCGAATTATTGGCCCACCCTTCGTTCCTGATTTAATGGCACGCCCATGGCCAAACCAAGCGATGAGGGTGGGGTAGAGCTAGGGAAGGTAGGGTGAGGGCAAGATTTTACTCAAGGTGGCGAGATATAAAGTATACTAGATGGAGTTAAGGATTTCATAATTTCCTCTCTATTAAGAACGACATGGCTGATCAATACCACGGTCTTCAGAGGATTATAAAACAAGAACATTTACCGACGGATAAAGGATTTAAATAAATGCAACATGGTGAACAAATAACAAAATAATGATAACATTTCTCAGAAATAGTATTGTTATTAAATTCATAGTTCATACGTTATATCCATTATGGTGTAATGGTTCGTTTGCTATGTTACTCACCGGCTTTTGTCCCGCTGTCATGGAGACTAATCCATAGTCAGATATCTTGCACTCTTTCTTCTCAGTCATCAGAATATTGTGAGCACATAGTGAGCTATGAGTAATCTGATAGAAGCAAGATTGGAATCAGGCTAATTGACAAAATAACAATCATATCATTCTTCTTTTCTGATTTCGTACATGTATATAGGATCAAATTTGTCTCACTTAAGACATCCTAAAACAAAAACAACTCGTCCAAAATGACTGTTCTTGGTATCGTTTTGCATTGGAAAAGACACCCTTTCCGATGGACATAAACATTTTGTTACTATATTTTGAAAAGTGCCCCGTTCCATTTTTATGGGCCACCCTGTATAGCTATAGTACCATTAAATCGCCTCGCCATTCATCATGTTCATTGTTGTCATATTAACGCATCATCAATATACAGACAATTACATACCATGATGGCATAATTACGTTAAAAAAGCGAATTTATTAGTTTCCTTGTTGTTGTGTATTTGTGTGATTGTTCATTTGTGCATACTTCTTGCCTGTGTTTTGTTTGTTCATTCGTGTCATTCGTGTTAATGCATGTCTGCCGTAGTAGGTGTAGGAGACGGGGGCTGGGGGCTGCACCACTACCCTCCCGGAGATTTGGAAACGGCCATATTCGGCCGATAAGCACCTGAAATCCGGCCAAAACCATACCATATTCGGGAAAAGCCATGTCATATTCTTTTGTTGTTCCTATAAGTCGGGAAGGAAAACCATTCAGGCAAAAGACCTCAGCCCCCTGAAAAGATCCTTCCCCTACGCCCTTGTCTGCGTTTCATAAAGAAACGCCATCAGAGATTATCTTTCAAATGGACTTCACACCTACCAACAATGAAGTACATAGTGTGACAGTTCAATTTGAGAGTACACTTTGATGGCTTCATAAAATAAGTTTGAAATATTTTACATCTAAATTAAAGATACTAACTCGCCTTTTATGTTTTTAATGATATAATTGCATATACTTACCTTCACATCCCATCATCCATATGAAGCAGGCGATTGACGGAAGCATAGTCATGGTGACTGGGAGGTCGATGCCAGCAGTTAGTGTACTCCGTTGAGATAGATCCAGATTGTTTGAGAAGACGCTTTTATATGTTAAAAGAATAATTTATTTTCGCCAAGTAAGTGATTAAACTTACCAAATTACATTCGCATTGATACAAAATATTATGATTTTGGATTAACTTTCAGACTAGTGGAGTCTGAATAATGTTATCATAGAAGGCAAAATAATATAAAAGCAAGCGTCACTAACATGATGAACGTTCAGTTATGGACGTTTATATATTTATAGTTACTTTCAGTGTACAGATTTTTGCAATCACACCATGCAGACTGGTTAACTCTGTCTTTGATCTTGAATATTGCATGCACAAACAATTTTTAATGAACAAAATTGTCATCGACGACGAATGAATTACATGAAAAAAGTCCGATATAGTTCTTTTAAAATATATACTGAAATACATCACTCAAATTATAGGAGTAGATTTAGGCATTGTAATATCTGCTTAAAACCTACATTATAATATTGTAGTTCTTACGGCGTTTTTGACGATTGCGATAATAGCATAACAACGAAGCTAGAAACTTTCTGTTATGCAAAATCATACACATCTTTAAGGTATACAAAAATTAAATTTTAAAACTGCACGAAGTATTGGGTTCTTATATTAAATTATATTACCTAAATACTCACTTATAGTCATACAAGTATTTCAAAATGCACCACATTGCTTAATTAATGTTCACCAGTGTTTGAAGTGCACGATTCCAAGTATGTGACTAAAGTGGTGCAATGGATTAAAGTATTAAACTAAAATTATCTTACGTACGATACGGGTTGTGTAATAAACTTACCTATTATACTTAAAAGGTTTGTGCATCAAATGCTGCCAGAAAATGCGAAATATGAGATTCAAGTACACAAAATAAATTAGAACACACGTGTACACAAACAGCAAGAAGGTTGTGAATCAATGGCCCACCTAGTTGTTTCGTAATGCATTGCGATATTTACTTAGAGGGCGTGCATATGAATAACATTACTGCAATGATTGACATCATCCGGGGCAATTTCTTGGTATAAATCTTTATCATAACATTATGTAAAATGTTGGAGGGAACGTCACGGAATGATCCTCTTCGAGGGATTTGACATTACTAGGGACAATTATAAGTCCAGAGACGTAGTCGTCCCGAAATATCATTTAAAATCCCGAGGGAACATTCCCTAATGTTCCCCACAACAAAGTCAACTGACTTAGTCTAAGTACAACATTAACAAATCGTTACACTTTTGGGCCTCTGAACTTGAGTAAAAAATGTATTTTTAAAGGATATTTTTAAAGATATACGGGTACCTGAAGTGCCTTACATAGAGGAATTTACCTACCAGAGTAGATCAAAGACTTCAATTACCAGAAAACCAGTATTTCTTGCTGTTGCTCAACTAGTGCATAAGCTCATTACTTGTTACTGAAATGAAGTCGGTATAGATCTGCATAAATCGATTTATCCCGCTTGTGTTCTCTGAAACGTTGAATAAATGAATATCAGTATGATGATAGGAAATATATGATGCATTCCAATCTCACCACTATTGTTGATGAGTTCGTAATCGTGAAATCTTGGATGTTATTGTTCGTTACAATAACATAGTTCGTGTTTACAATGTCCGCAACTGGTATAATACAGATATACATATATACGTGCCCCAAAATAATTTGACAACAACAATTAAAAACATACGGGGGAAATCTGTGTAAAAAATATTATTAGGTGCATCCCCCTCCCTAATCAGTCCGACCACACTACACCACTGAATGGATCGATCGGTCAATTATAGGGTGTTGATTCAAAGGAATCACTCCCTTACCCATACAACATATTCATTATATCACACGGTATCAAATTATTACGACTTTATGAATACACAAATAATACATTTTACATTTTTTGTTCTCATTTAAATCGATTTGATTTATTCACTCAAAATGATGACAAAAATACACCTTGATACAAAAGATAACACATATACAACATATCTAGGTGGTATACCCTAATTGATAGAAATTTCATAACATTTCAAAGCAAACAATGCAATTTGTGATGTGTTTTACATGTTTTCTTTATATAAACAATATCACGACCGAAGAACAGTTCTATTTAGGCTACAAGATTAAAGGGAAGCTTTATACTGGCATTTGTGCAAACGTACTGATAACAGCTTTATATTACTTTTTGGGGGCTAAATTTATTTAAATTGAGGCAATTCTTCTCTCCTTTTATTGCGTACTCTCCTGTTTTTAAACAGTTAAGATTCAAATGATGTTTCATACGGGCTAAACGTATTTATTTGCATGATGAAGATTGTTTACATCAATGTTGAGTTTAAAAACTTTTTGAAATGCTCATTGTTTGACGAGCCAAAGGGCGATTTTCTTTTTATGACCCAGCATGTTTCAACTAATGCGTTCTAGAACGAAAGGTAACATACCAACATTACTGATATTTGTATTTTTCTCGATGAGCGATGTAATGAAACCAATTTATATTGTATTCTTTGTCTTGTTAACATTTTGTTCGGGACGTGTGACAAACTAAATTAAATGCACAACAGTAAACTTTGAATGATATTTTACAACGTCGTCGATATGATCGCTTGTATTTATTTCATACACAAAATATATATGATTTATATAAATCTGAAGTATAACAATTAACTTGTACTTTTGTAAGTACTGGGTTACATGTATAAGTACTGGATATATACAATATAATCGAGGTAACTTATCAATTGGTCTAAAGCCATTTGGTCCACTCCCATTTGGTCTACTAGAAAAGTATACATTCTGGGGCTTATTATTATAATTATGGATTATTATAAGGGTTAGGGGTGTGGATTGGGGTTAGGGTTATGTTTTGGGTTAGGGATTGTGTTTGGAGCTGGGGAAATTGAAGTTAAAGGCATCAGGTAGTAGACCAACTGAGTGTAGACCAACTGAGTGTAGACCAAGTGAACGTAAACCATAATCGAAAAGTGAAAGTATATATGTCATCACTGTCATCTTCTAAATAAAGTAAGAAGTGAATTTATATATACATATATATGAAGTCAGTTTATGAAATTGAAAATATGAACATTCGGATAGATACAACAAATAAAATAAACTATTTTATATCATGAAGCATTTTCATAGCATTCTCTAATAAGCCTAATGTAGCAGTCACACCGCCAAACCGAATCCAAACCGAAACCAGACCGAACTTCCATTGTATCGGGCACCGACAAGAGCACGAACTGGGGTTAGCAGTCACAACAAAAGAGACCGACAATTCCGATACCACTCCGACACCAAACCGCTAGCACCCCGAACGTCCCAGAAACGTCCCCGAATTATTCGGTCTCGTGTCGGTTTGGATTCGGTTTGGCGGTGTGACTGCTACATAACATAGGACAATATTTTTTGTATTTTAGTACGACGATTTGTCCCATATAATTTGTATGAATTATTACAAACTAACATATAGTACATAACTGCATACACTGACATAATTATATAGATAATGTTAGTAATGATATTTCAACAAAATATAATGATAATGCGTCATTGATTATTACAAATTGCAAATAATATTAAAAATCGATTGTTTTACATAATAATTAATGTTACCTTGTAATTATATTGTAAAGCAAAAAAACATTTTCTGAAACAATAGTCTGATATATCCTGCCTTTAAACTAATCTATTTTCTTTGCACAAGTCAAAGAAAACCATTTGGAGCTTTCACATTTATCTTGTACCTGGTTATAAAGCTTATGGTAACGACAAGGAAAATGAAGTAGGAATTGATGTTTCTAATATCTCCCTTATTTTAGAGAAATCTATGACTGAATGAAGTGCGTTCCAGAACTGTTTACCTGTTTTCGCTAATTAAACATGTTTTTACGGAAACTAGAACACCCATTCAGAAGTAATTTACAATGATATTGGAATACGATTGTACTCTCAATATAACTTTTTTTGTACAGTTTGATAATGGCTCACATTAGACCAGTTCTCGTTGCTTCAGGTATGATAACTCCGGCCACTGATCTCAATATATAATTCTGGACAAGTTATTGACTGACTAAAATGAGATCCGCTACCCTACCACCGTGTCTCAGAAGGATTAAATGTATTGTGTTAACCGTACACAGATAAAGTGAATGGGTAGAAACACACGTATACAATATTAAAATACAAAAGACATTAGCAAAATAAGTTGGGGTTTTCAGTACGGCCACTTGTTGCGGCGTCAACACTTCATGATATAGAGGTGAGTACCCTATACTTTATCTAGACCTTAGCAAGAAAAGATCAGTGGTTCAGGCCGCTGAGGTAAAATATCATGGTCGAGTTGTAGTTGCTGTACACCCTCGGCCGGTCACCGGTGGGAAGGCGACTTCAAGTCCGGGAAATTATTCCACGGGGTCGTAGTATTCGTGGTACAATTCCGTGTCGAGTTCATCAATAGATATGTAGCCCTGACAAAGACAATTGTGTTAGGACATTATATGCAATAGTGCATTCAATATCTTATAGTAGGTCATACATAACAAGAATGCAAGGGTATACACAATGTTCCGTTGGAAGAAGGTCATTGTACACAATTAGATACGTCCTGGCAAGTATATCAAACTGTCACCATTAATAAAGAAATAAGGCTTTCCATTAATTTTTCTGAAGCAGTATTTAAACATCAGATGCATTTTTTGTAATGTTTTTAAACAGTTGTAATTGTTGTCGATGTGTGTTTTGAAATGTGTTGAATTCGGGATCTAAAGGAAGAACAATAAGTATTCGTGCAATAGGGCTGAATTAGGCCATTCCATCTCTTCCTTGTATTATTGCATTTGTTTTCGATTGATTTTTGAAGAAAAAAAAACAAAGAAAAAAATACAATTTGTACCTGTGTTTGCTCCAAGAGATGTTCAAGTTTCCGCAGTGTTTGGTTGAATGTTGGCCGCATTGTTGGATCGTTCTCCCAGCACTCGCTCATTATGTTATACCTAAATGAAACAAAATATTTATGAAACTCCAAATGAAACATTCAATTATTTTCAAATTAAATGAATTTCCTCATTATGATAATAAAATATTCATAAAATATTCAAATTAATTCTAAACAAACTCGGAATGATAATGTACTAAAATAACATGAAGATTAGAATATTTACGCCATTGTACCCAGAATTAAAAAAGGAATTTACTCTTAGATATTTGAACTAAATATTGCTGGAAAATTAAAGTGATTCAAAAATGTTGTCATATAAAAAAAAATTACTTGGGGCTTTCATATTTCTATTGTACATTGTACTTTGAATGGTGATAACTGAAGATTAAAATTTAAGCCAATGATAAGACTTACAGTGGTTGTCCACAGTGACGGGGGCGTGGCATCTTGTAACCATTGGTTACCTCCTGCTTGACTGCGATGAAGTTCATACCGGGGTACGGCTTTGCACCTGCATTCATGGTAATTGTAATGCAAAAAACTACTTATACAAATATATAATTATACTAATAGTGCAAAGACCAAGAATAAAAGTAACAATACTAATGATAATCCAATAAAAGTAAAATTTAATTTATTATGATAGCATACTTGTAACGATTTGATGAGGATGTGATGAAGAACTACAAATATCCACACTCCCATAGTAGCATTCCATCTGAAGATTTAACTTACCCAACGTTATATTACCCCAAGAGAATTGTATCCTTTTTCGTTTTATGTTATTACTTTTAAAAATATAAAAATTATAATAATATGAACATTTAGTTAGCGCCGCTACTATTAATATATACTCTACTGCGCTTAAATAATTATTTAATACAATACAAAAGCTAGCCCCGTTCGCAGTTCACTAAAACCTGCAACTCCCATGACTCCCTTGGTGACATCAATTAATGTGGACTTATCTAGTTCAACGATCTCCAAATTAATACATAACTAAATGAATGGTGATTTTAAATGTACAGTTACTTCCACTGTCATAAGGCACTGTATATCTTAACAAGTTAATGTGTACAATATCCACTCCCTGTGGAGCATTGTGGAGTGAATTGCGGACTCACCCAGAGTAACAATCTCCCAGATGACGATGCCAAAGGACCAGACATCACTCTCTACTGCGCATGCGCCGTTCAGCAGAGTCTCCGGCGAGGACCATCGCGTTGGTTTCTGTAAAATTATCACAATCCCAATCATGCAATCAAAATCAAACAGCAAACTTTTAACTGCTTTAAATGTATATAGAAATATACGGTAAGCCACGTTGAAATTAGAATTTCGTTGATCAGCCGTTGAATATTGTCGTTGTCCTCTATCATGTTCATAGAGTTATTTGCTAAATATAATTCACTTTCATGGGCTCTAATCCACAAATGTTGTATATTGATGTTAACGTTTTTAATGCTTTCGGATAATAAGAATACATTTGACCTGTTTCCTACTAGATTTCACAATACATATATAATTAATACGGTTACCACCAGTTTCCTGTAGGCAAAGCGTTATGGGATATAAGGGATGAATTAACTTGGTTGACAATTTCAAAAACTGTCGAAGGGTTGGTAAAATGTATATGTCTGTAATGTGAAATATCCACTGAGTGATGTGTGGAAATTCTATGATAAATGAATGTCATATGATAAGTAATGAGTGGAAATTCAAAGTGATATTTGCTAACTTATTGCACCAACTATCCAATGGAAACTTTCTAATTTGAACACTTTACTCATAATTGAAGAAATTCGGAAAACCGAAACCTGTTCCATGCTTCTATTAATAATACGAATACAACATTGTACATGAGAACCGCTAGAGTTCTAAGTAAGTTTGGTGGATTTTGACAAGGTTACTTAATACCTTTATTTGAATCGTTGATTCACCAATCGATTAGATGTTTTAATGGTACACCCAGGCAGTGGTGTAATGAGCGAAAACTTTTTGGGGGGCTAAACAAATCCGCATCACCACAGGGTTGCCAACTTTGAGCAAGCGGTGAGTCTGGGATTTTGCGAAGGAGCGAAGCGACTGAGCGGGGGAGGTGTGGGAGGGGGTGTACCCCCCTCCCACGGTAGGGAGCTTTTCTCATTTTTAGACTTGAAACTGTGCAATCTGGTGCATACCTA
The DNA here is from genome assembly GCA_037951105.1 of Echinarachnius parma. Lineage (NCBI taxonomy): Eukaryota > Metazoa > Echinodermata > Echinoidea > Clypeasteroida > Echinarachniidae > Echinarachnius > Echinarachnius parma. The sequence goes on from JBAMJV010006631.1 coordinate 224,875, forward strand.
TATAGGAAGGGAATTCGGACTTGATGCCATGTACTATGTGGGTAAGTGCGTCATGATTCTACCGACTGGAAAAAAGAGTTATAGTTGTTTCATAAAGAAAACATTATTATAAAATATGCACCCAAAATAATATTCGCAAAGTGACATAAAAACGTTCAAACATTGCCAATATGCCACAATATTTATGATACAACAACATGAACAAGGTATACCAGACGTAGACAAGACCGATCCCGAGGGAGCGAAGCAACCATAAGGGCATAGATGTGGGGGAGGGTTTGATGGGAGGGTGTGGTGGGAGGTGGGTGTCCGCCCTTGCACGGTATTAGCTAGGTAGCTTTTGCAATTTTATATTTGAAATTATGCAATCTGGTGCATACCTAGGAAGGAAATTGGACTTGACATGAAGTAGAATCCGAGTTTTCATGTTTCAGGAAACACTCTTTTTTATATCACCGGTATCGAATTAAAAATAAGCCATGATTTAATTGTTTTGGGGGGGAGGCAACAGCCCCAAGCCCCCCCCCCCCCCCCCCCCACCCCAGTACACCAGTGCATCCAGGGTTAAACCAGGATATGGGATGGCAGTTGGGGTGAGGCAAAATTTTACTCAAAGGGGCGGCGAGAGCAATATGTAGTATAATAAATGGAGGTATGTATTTCACGATATTTTCTATATGAAGGAGGGCATGACAGATCAAGTCTTCTGGCCTCTCATCAGGGTGCTGCTATCACAGCCTTCATAGAAATAACACCGTACAAGATATTATACTGATGGTAAAGGATTGCCTCAAATGCAAGGTGACAAAATATTGTTTTTCAGAAATAATATCTCTATTATATTCATGCATTATGTTCCTGATGATGTATTGGTCTGTTTACTATGATACTCACCGGCTTCTGTCCCGCTGCCATGGAGACCAGTCCGTAGTCAGATATCTTGCACTCTTTCTTCTCGGTCATCAGAATATTGTGAGCACACAGCGAGCCATGAGTGATCTGAAAGAAGCGAGATTGAAAACTAACTCATTTAAACATGATATTCATAATGCATTTTTCTCATTAATGATTACTTCAAAATAAAAATAAAACATTGAATTGGAATATACAAAGACACATACACACATAAACAGACAAACACACACACACATATATCAGATGTATGACGCAAGCCAAAGTAAGTTCATAATTCAATAGTTAACTCAGACTATTTCTATTAAAAGGTAAATTGGTTATCTTTATATATAGTTCATACCAGTTTAAACACTTTTCTAGATACTTACCACTTACCTTTCTAGAGGAGAGAAAGTCCATGCCATTTGCAACCTGGCAGGCAAACTTGAGGAGAGATGCCTCATCCAGTCGACTCTTGCTTCCCTTAATGTTCCCGTATGGACTCTGGCCGTGGGCGCCATTGGTCTGTAGGTGGGTGAGCAGGGATCCCCCGGATACAAACTCGTACAATATGCTTCCTGGGGATTAGTAGAAGTATGAAAAGATACAAGATACCTATTTGTACTGCAGTCTGCATGGAGAGATGTGTTCCTTTAAACATACCTTTTGTACTATTATTACTTCCAATTATGTGCTTATATTGTTTTAATTCTATGTACACTGGCCGTGGGCGCCATGTGGATATTGAATTGAGTGCAAAAGTATGACAATACGAAACTTTTCGGGCCCGGAGTCTAGATAAGTATAGAAGAATGTTTCCCACTGTTAGACATACTTTTGTATACAGTTGTTGACAAATCAGTTCGGTTTTATTTGTATGTATTCTGGATTTAAGAAAGATTAGTAACAATACATCGCAAAAAACTTACGTTGTTCAGGGCAGTATCCAATACATGCCACAACATTGGGATGTCCAGTCAAACTGGTGAGGGTTTGGACAGCGCTCGAGGTGGTCGATGACTCTTGCTTATTGCCTGAATTAGTGTGTATCAAAATTGAAAATAAAACATTATTACAATCAAGGTGAATTAATAATGATAATGTATCATGTTTGTTAAATAACAGTAATTCATTCTGCTATCGCACATTTCCAATATTACTAACTCGTCAATGCGTTTTACTACCTCTCCAATCTATAATAAACACTAACAGTGTCTTCAAATTTCTCTTCAATATTTCTACTGTGGAAACAGGCCTCAAGTCTACTGGCAAATTATTCCAAACAGTAAGACCAGCAAAACAAATATTCCTTTATATTCTTTTTGGACATCAAAAATATATCACAAGCAACTTGGAAAATGTAAACGATTGTAGTGAACATGAAATATAAATAAACTATACTCATGAACTATAATGCTACTACAGTGATATGAATGTTTTCCCTTAAAACAATTTTTTTTAAAGAAAGAAGTGCAATAATGCTTGGTTCATTAAGGAAATACGCAAGATCTGTAAAAAGAAATGCAAATTGTATAACAAAATATTAAAATAATCTTACTGACTATAGAAAAGAAGTGTATACAAAGAGTAGAAATAAAGTTAATACATTTATTCAAAAGGCTACAAATTTATATTTTAAGACTAAGTTTGAATATGCCTCTGGGAATATTAAGAAAATATGGGAATTGATAAATGCAAGCATTGGTAAACAGGTGAAAAAGAAAAATATGCCAGATTCAATTTTTGTTAATGATCGTGTAATAAAAGATAAAAGAGAAATGTCTTTTAATGACTATTTTATAAATGTGGGTCCAAATTTAACTGATAGCTTGAATGGCAATTTGAATAATCAAGATGACATTTTTTGAAATATTCCTTTTAATGAATCCACAGCATATTTTAATCCTATTACTCCGAAGGAAATAATTGATATTGTAAGTACAATGAAAAGTGATACAAGTTCTGGATATGATGGAGTAAGTATAAGATTATTAAAAAGAGTTGTTCATATTGTTTGTTACCCATTATGTGCATTACCCATTTGGTTCCCCCATATTTCACGTTATGTTAATTACAAACAAATTGTTGATTATGTAATATTTTATTGTATATAAGTCTACAATTTATTTATTAAATTGTATTTCGTTTATGAATATATTGTTTGTTTGTATCATTACTTGTTCAACATTTATTTGTGAAATATGGAAATAAATTCAAATCAAATCAATCAAATCAATATTTAATTTTTTTTTGTCAACCGGTTCTGTACCTGATGAATTGAAAATTGCAAAGGTTATACCAGTTTTTAGAAATTGGTCAAAAGAAACAATATCAAATTAAATACCTATATCTTTAATTCAAGTCTTTTCTAAGATATTCGAACGTGCTGTTTATAAACGTCTTTTACATTTCTTAAATAAGTGCAATATCATAACAAATTGTCAGTATGGTTTAAGACCAGGACATTCTACATCCACATCAATAATGCTACTACTGTATTATATAATGTTAGTATTTGAATGAAATAAAACATTTAATTTGATTATTTTTAGACCTAAGTAAGGCTTGTGATACCCTCGATCATGAAATTTTATTTTAAAACTGTATTATTATGGAATTCGAGGAATAAATTTGAAATGGTTTACAAGTTATTTAGAAAATAGAACTCAATTTGTACAAAATTTGTACAAGTAGACAATAACAAATCTAATATTGAATATTTACGATGTGGAGTGCCCCAAGGGTCTATTCTTGGACCTCTATTATTCATTATTTATGTAAATGATATGTGTAATATTTCTAGCAAGCTGAAATTTATTCTTTTTGCCGACACTAGTGTGTTGATGTCTCATTCTAACATCGATGTTTTAAAAGAAGATTTTAAGTATGAGTTATTGAAACTTGTTAATTGGTTGTGTATAGATAAATTGGTTTTAAATTATCAAAAGATACATTATATGATTTGTAATCAGAAAAAAAATTTTTTTTGATGATATAGAACTACGGGTAAATCAATATTCATTTGAGCGTGCAATAGTAGTAACATTTGTAGGTGTCTTAATTGATAGTAGATTATATTGGCATGAACACACTAGTAGTATGTGCAACAGACTAGCCAAAAATATAAGTGTATTAAGAAAATTGTATTTTTTTTCTGTATATATTTTAAAGATGCTATATCATTCATTGATTACTCCGTACTTAAATTATTGTATTACAGCATGGGCCTATTCAAGTAAAGGGGATATAGATAGATTATTAAAATTACAAAAGAAAGCAATTCGGATAACTAATCATGCTAATTTGTATGCACATACAAGTCCTTTATTCTATCAATGGCATTGATATAGGAAATTTACAAATTGCAACATTCATGTATTTACTATTTACTGGACAATTACCGAAACAAATATCTAATTACTTTATTCAGAATATACAAATTCATGATTATAATACAAGAAATGTTGCAAATTATCATCTTCCTAAATCACGAACCGACATTATGAAAAAATTCTTTGTTTCATAAGGGCCCAAGGTTATGGAATAACATCCCCACTGAATTTAAGTCTAGTCAATATGTAAATATTTTTAAATATAATATAACACATACTTATTAGATAATTACAATGTGCAATAGATATAATCAGGCAATATGACAATTTTTAATGTATTTGTTTTGTTTTGTATTAGTGTATAATTATCATATTATGTAATACTTTACAGGGGTTAGCTTATAAGGAGCCATACTCCTTTCTGCTAACCCCTAACACTGACATATGAATGTATGTTTATGTTTTTTTTTTTTTCTATCTCTGTATTTTTGTATTTTATGCATTTGGTGTATTTTATGACAAGAGTGTTGAATAAACTGAATTTAATTTCATTTCATTTAATATTATGATATGATCATAAAAAAGCTAGCAGTACCAACATGGAGGACTCCTTAGTGGTCGAATTAATGCCACAACTGTCATTATTGTTTTTAACTTGCAGACAACTACCGTAAATTATGTTTATATGTAACTTTGTATTCGTGTCGCCAGTTGTAGCCGTAAATATAGGGAAAAGGGACATTCGTGTAATTGCCCGCTCTGTTCCTAGTACTTTTTAACGGATTAGCATACAATATAGTTAAACCATGTCTACTTAATGAATCAGTTGATGTTGTATGTCATGCTCTTTATAATCAAAATGTAAACAAAGTATACTTTACAATAAATAAACGTAATACAAATACATATCATTTGTACGACCCTCATTTTCTACATTCTGCAGGCGGCGAGTCTTTGGTGAGGTGGGAATTCCCCTCTGACGTTGTTGCAGAACCTTCTCAAATTATAAACATGTAGTCTAGTCAATCTAGCAAATTACGGAAGCGTTAAAGTGCCATTCGACTTGGAGACTTGGCGAGATAATTATCTTGTCAAGTCAACATAATAGCTCTATCATGTCGACTTAATAGCTCTATCATGTCGACTTATCAACATTAGAAGTCGACATGGCGACTAATGTATCTTGCCAAGTCGACATGTAAAAAGTTACATGTCATCTTGGTTAGATAAGGTTTCTCGCCAAGTCGATATAGGAAAAGTTACATGTCATCATGGTGACATAACTTATCTTGCCAATTCGACATGTAAAAAGTTACATGTCGTCATGGTTAGATAAGGTATCTTGTCAAGTTGACATAGGAAAAGTTACATGTCGTCATGGTGACATAAGGTATCTTGCCAAGTCGACATGTAAAAAGTTACATGTCGTCATGGTTAGATAAGGTATCTCGTCAAGTTGACATAGGAAAAGTTACATGTCGTCATGGTGACATAAGGTATCTTGCCAAGTCGACATGTAAAAAAGTTACATGTCGTCATGGTTAGATGAGGTATCTTGCCAAATCGACATAGGAAAAGTTACATGTCATCATGGTGACATAAGGTATCTTGCCTAGTCCACATGTAAAAAGGTTACATGTCGTCATGTTGACATTATTTATCTTGCCAAGTCGACATGTAAAAAATTACATGTCGTCATGGTGACATAATGTATCTTGCCAAGTATACATCTAAAAAGTAACATGTCCTCATGGCGACATAAGGTATCTTGCCAAGTCGAAATCTAACAATTTACATGGCACTTTAACGCTTCCGTACTTATCATCACCATGATGACATGTACTTTTTATATGTCTACTTGGCAAGATGAATTATGTTACCATGACGGCATGTAATTTTTTACATGTCGACTTGGCAAGATAAATTATGTCACCATGACGACATGTAACTTTTTCAAAGTCGATTTGGCAAGATACCTTATCTAACCATGACGACATGTAACTTTTTACATGTCGACTTGGCAAGATGACTTATGTCAGCATGATGATATGTAACTTTTCCTATGTCGAGTTGGCGAGATACCTTATCCAACCATGACGACATGTAACTTTTTACATGTCGACTTGACGAGATACCTTATCTAACCATGGCGACATGTAACTTTTTTACATGTCGACTTGGCAATATAACTCATGTCGCCATGATGACATGTAACTTTTCCTATGTCGACTTGGCGAGATACATTAGTCGCCATGTCGACTTCTAATGTTGATAAGTCGACATGATAGAGCTATTAAGTCGACATGATAGAGCTATTAAGTCGACATGATAGAGCTATTAAGTCGACATGATAGAGCTATTATGTTGACTTGACAAGATAATTATCTCACCAAGTCTCCAAGTCGAATGGCACTTTAACGCTTCCGTAAGCAAATATTAGGGGGTAACCTCGGCAAAATTGCAACACGGGATTTTTTTTCGGAATTCTGTTCAGGGAACTCCCCTTAACAACCAAAAAAAAGTCCTAAGAAATCGAAGCTGCGGAAAGTGGTTTAATTTGCATTATAAAGATAATTAGCAAATTTGCATAATTATGAAATAAGGTCAGGGGTTATAGTTATATAGGGGGAATAGTACGCTAGTAATTAAAACAAATATTATAAGGTAGTTTGGGGCAAGGAATCTATTTCCGGTGCTCGTTTGCGAGTGCCATATGGAGAAAACCCTGAAATCCAAGATGGCTGCTTCCTAATTTGCATATTTATGAATATTATTGGTTTTCATTGGCTACAGCCTCTAATAAGCAATAATTATAGTGTTTTTTTTCTTTAATCATGTTCTAAATGTATATCAAAGATACTTCAGCTTGGTTGCCGCCTTGGCAACCTCTTGCAATGCATATAATTAGCATAATTTTATTATTTACCTAATTTGCATATTCCCCCAAATTGAGTATATTGGGAACCCGGAAAATAAAAATGACGTGAAATACCACTTTTCCAAGGTTTTGGGGGGCAGGAAATCCATTTATGATACTTAATTCGACGTATCACCTTGGCAACCCACATAAATCCAAGATGGCCGTCTTTGGCATTTTAAAGGAGATAATTGCAATTTAAGTATTCCGATTGCTAATTCGAATAATTGAGAGTCCAAAAATTATAATATTGTTCTAATATAACCAAAAGAATGAAGCTGTGTATCATTACATGTGAAATGTGGGGAGCAACCATCTTGGATTTAAGAAGGTTGCCATGGTGCTATATGGAAAATAAGTATAAAAAATGGACTTGTTGCCCCCAAACACGTTGGAAAAGTGGTATAACTTGTAATTTTTACTTTCCGGGCTCCCAATATACTCAATTTGGGGGAATATGCAAATTAGGTAAATAACCCAATTATGCAAATTATATGCATTGATAGAGGTTTTCAAGGTGGCAACTAATCTGAAATAGCTTCACTACATATTTAGAACATGAATGAAAAATAATAATCCGGAATGATTGCTCATTAGAGGCTGTAACCACTTAAAACCAATAATATTCATAAATATGCAAATTAGGGGCAGCCATCTTAGCTTTTAGGGCGTTGCCTATACGACACATGCAAATGAACACCGTTAATGGATGCCTTGCCCTAAATTACCATAGTATAATCGTTTTTATCAATATTGTGCTATTCCTAGATACAAAATGACCCCTCACCGCATTTCAGAAATATGCAAATTAGCTTATATTTATAATGGAAATTAAACCACTTTCCGTAGCTTCGATTTCTTAGGACTTTTATTATGTTGTTCAGGGAAGTTTCTTGAACAGAATTCCGAAGAAAATGTCCATGTTGCAATTTTGCCGAGGTCAAGACCCTATAGATATTGACTGGACTATAGATGTGTTCGTTGAACTTGGTACAAATTGATTACCATTCTGTAGCCTATAGTTTTCATTCATTTGTAAATGCAAAGTTACATAAAAACTAAAATTATCAGCAACCGTTTCAATAGCTCATTTGAGTATTATGCAAAGCACTTGCATACAAAGTTAAACATGGCCTAGCCCCTAACTATATCTCAGAATTACTTATCCCCAAAATGCAACCCTCTTCTCGTGTACTTCGCTCGTCATCCACCGCCCAAGACCCACTTATTTAGATCGATTTAAGCATATTTTGTATAATATAATCTCTATCGTCTCACTTAAATTACATGACTTTATTGTTCAATTACTTCTTTTCTATTAAATGTCATTATTTTGTGTAATTATTATTACTTGTAACAGCGCTTAGAAACCCTGTATTAAGCGCTTTATAAATGCAAGCTATTATTATTATTATTATTAATTACAGGCCTACTGTTTTGGTAGGATGTCTAACAAAAATACTTGGTACTATTGACCTGAAAAATATAGGTGTTATCGTTTGTATTCACTCAACAAGTCCGTTTTTTGATAAAAATGTGCAATATTTTACTATTTTTGTGGACATTAATTTACATATTATGCAAAATATATGCAAATTATGTTGAACTGATATACGTGTCACCGTGTGTTATGGTATATTGGCTTTTGATACTAGATGTGCACACTATTCTGGCTATGATAGTGCATCTAGATTTTAAGCAATACATAACTTCATGTTGATCCAATCAAACTATAGCTCATTTGCATATTACGCAAAGTACTTTCATGCTAACGTTTCGATTGAGTGCCACCCTAACCTGTTGCATATCTGAACTTAAAAATATAAAGGCTTTATCATTTGCATCCACTCGATCAAACCTAACCCTAGGTCTATTTTGTTCAACAATATGGAATATTTTATTTTTGGGGGAACCTAATTTGCATATTATGCAAATTATGTAGTCATTACTGTAGTCATACTTTTCTGGCGTCAATATAGTATATAAGTATTTTTTAACAATTAATTTAATATTTTTACCTTGAAACAATACCTAATTTGCATATTATGCAAATTAAACCACTTTCCGCAACTTCGATTCCTTGGGACTTTTTTGTTGTTGTTAAGGGGATTTTCCTGAACAGAATTCCGAGAAAAAAATCCCGTGTTGCAATTTTGCCGAGGTCAAGGCCATATATTGACTGGAGTAATGATAAACCTTGTCAATATGCCAATACGGTGTAAACAACCAAAATGTATACAAAGCGCGAGCTATTGTGCAAACAAATAATTTTGGACTTTGCCATATCTATTCACTTTTTTTAACAAAAGGTGAACATCGGAATACAGCATAATGTACATGCACTTCATCGTGTACAAGGTATGCGTCGCTAACACCATGAGGAAGTACATTTTATTTGAGCGTAAAGTTGTTCAATTCATATAACATGTAGTTATAATGGTCGAATCTTGTTATGGTATAACGATTTCAGAGGGCAAACTCATCATGAAGGAAGCGCTGGCGTAGCGAGGAACTTTGACAAGGGGGC